>QNQO01009587.1:0-144142 GCA_003290165.1 Berberis thunbergii | reverse complement strand
CGTGAGCAGCTAGGTTTAGCACGGAATGGTAAGTAAGTTGTTCCACTTCGCTCATAATGTACAAACCACTATGCTCCAAGATGCCTTCGAAAAGAAATGCCTCCACAGGAAAACGATGAAGTTTCAAGAATTGATAATTGATCTTCTGCTCCTCAGCAGTTAAGTAAAAATTATTTCATTTATTGGAAAACGGAATGATCGAAAAATCGAATGACCTTGCAATTGAAAGTAGCCTAAATTCACGGAAGTGTAAAACCAACACTGCAACCAATATCACGAATGTCATCGTTGAGTTTCTCGAAACACTCTGAAGACACTACACCAAAATACCCATCCGCAACGGTTTGGGACCATGGGGGTAAGCTATTGTCACGGCTTAGAGGCCTGGCCATTTGAGGCGTCGCCAAATCACCTCTGACGGCTATAAACCGTAACAACACTTATTAGCAATGGTTTTATGTTCGATGACACTTGATTATTTCCTGCATTTAGCCACGGCTACCCGGCATTGCTATATGCTCCACGTTTCATAACCGTGGCAACATATATCAATTATTTTAAATTTCTTTGGTCTCACAGCCGTTGCAAGCATGATGGCCACGGTTTTAAGTTGTTGCAAGCATGAAGGACCACGGTTGTAAGTCGTTGCATGCATAAAGGACCACGGTTGTAAGCCGTTGCCAGTCAAAACAAAATTCAAAAAAAAAAATCCGATTTGTTGCGAGGGTTTGAAACCGTTGCAAATTAATATAATCGAAAAAAATATGTTGCAGCAAAATCACAGCCCCACACCTGCAAAATCAGTCCTTACTAAGATCAACCAAACACTTGCCATGTGGCGTGTACCCCTGTGCCTACGACACGGCTACCGTGTCATGCCTCCGACACGAATAGGATTCCACAAACTATATGCTAGATAAATACAAAATCAACCGTAAAATGGAACCTTGTCAAGTTTTGACGCCAAACAAAAACATGTAAACAAATAACACTAATGTACAATAACATGATTAACCTTTTTATGCTCAACCTTAAGTGGAAGTCTTTCATGGTAGAAACTAGGCATTGGGTTTGCTTTGAACTTCAAGCTGCTTGATAGCGGCCTCTCGTTATTCCTGAATTCAAATGAAACAAACAATAGATATTTGGAGTGTGCAATGGAAGCACAAGAATAGACATTTAGAATGCAGTGGAAGCACACGGGGAAGAGTGAAATTTTGGAGTATCTTGTTGTCAAAATGGTATGTAACTTTGTTCTCTATTGTATGCAACTCACTTCATCTTATTTTATCCCCTGTTCACTCACTGTTTCATTGTAGCCAAAAGAACAGAGCTACAACCCCCTATTACTCCCTATTTTCTCCTTGTATAAAATGGCCAAAGAGACAACTCTTTCACCTACTGGAGCAGTTGACTTCAACAACTTTGTTTTCTCTCCATTTGAAGCATTCAAAGGGATGGTTTCTCTCCCACTCAGGCACGCCCCTGGTACTCCTATTCCCATTCAAGAGACTAGAGACTGAACTTCAAAATATAAATGCAAATATTTTGCTGAAAGCAAAAAGTTACAAGCAGATTCAGGGATAAAAACAACAAAATGTATTTGCTTCAAGACAAAGGATGACTAACCTTAGACTTGGATCACTCATGCAAGGTGTGCAAAACCACCCCTGGGTGCAGCTATATCCAGAGTATATCAACCGTGACATGAGGAAGCTCAATAAAGATCATGTACATCTGAATAGCTTAAAAGTTAAACAAACTTTATTCTCAAGTTATAGTGTGAACCAACTGGATTATCAACGAAAAAAAAGTGCACAAGAAAAGTGCAAAAGTAACATCTGTGTTCTATCAGGAGTGACCTAACCATCAAAAGCAAACCAACTAGCAGCCTTTGTCAAATTTTAAAGGGTAAAGAATGTGGAAACAAAATGAGGTAGCATTACTAATAACCAAGTAAATAAAAATGGTACAGTGGAATAGAGCAGAGTTGATCTTGAAAACGATAACAAAATAATTTAAAGCAGTAAGCTATTGTGATACAAAACTCAATACCCTGAGTCCTTGACTCCTAGTGTTCATGTTGTTGAAGATAACAACATACTATTATACATTCTTCACTTTCCAATATACATTTATCAAAAAATTTAATTAGATTTTCTACAATATGAAAAATAATGATCCACGAAGCAATGAAGAAATACTCTAATAAACCATTTTGTTACTACAAATGAACATTTAAATTATATGCATATAAATGATGAACTTGATGCATTCACATGCTGGTCATAATGACTAAGAGACATGTAAGAAAATTTAGTAGAACTAAACTACTTCTAAAGCTAACGGTGCTTAATAATATTAGTGAACCTTATTTGATATTGGACCTTGTGCCAGGTACGGCTTTTCATCGCGTAAATGGTGGAATCCATAAGCAACTTGGGCATCCATTCCTGTATGCAACAATTTAAAAATGAAAATTTTGCATTATAAATGATTTAAACAAAAGGAATTGTTCATAGTTTCAGTGTGGGATGTCCACCTACATGTCCAGCCTTGCGGTCAATGCAACCAATAATTGGATTGGTTTGTGGACTGTTCTCCAGGCTTGTTTAGAGCACATCTCGCATAGTCTGAGGGAGAATAAAATCGAAACAAAAACATGCTTAGACAATGTAGACAAGGAATAGTGCATGCACAAATCAACATCCATAACCACCTAAGCTAGCGTTCATATTTTTTGCCTATGAAAGCATGGGAGATGCATTTAACCAACACCTTACATATTTGTTCATGAATTAGGAGACATTATGGTTATCATTAGGAGAGATTGCTCCACAACAAGGATCATGACTCAATGTAATATTGTAATATAACAAGTAGACAACCTTTATGACAAACATACTCATCGGCATACAACATATATATTGTGCTTTAAGAAACTCAAGACTTAGAGCATGTGTGTTAAAACACTGAAGCTGAAGTCCTCAAGTCTCATACTAAAAGCTCATATCAAAAGCTTAGAAGTATGTATCCAGTCATATGTGACAAAATAAGTGGGCTCTTAGTAAGATTGGAATCAGAAAAGGTTTTGACCTTTCAGAGGTGAACTAAGGAGATCATCTTGGAAGATCTTTTAGTTGGGAGTTTGTCAGTGAATCATTAAAAAAGTCACGAGTTTCTTTTGGATTTCTATCAAAAGTTCATCATATGTCTGCCCAATCAATAGGAGAACCGAGTGGAAATATGTATATAAAGCATTATATAGAAAATTGGGAGTTTGTGAAGAGCCTAATTGATCTTAGAATTTATTATCTTACAGGGATGATTCATATGATTCGAGTTGAAAGGAAGAAGAAGATCAGAGATTTGAGGGGGTTTCATCCAAGTTCAGTAAAGCCCAACCCCAGGTGTATTGAAGATGGGGTAGATGACATAAGCGCTCTCAAGTTTGTTCTATGCACTACTCTTGTGGGTTTCTTCTAATGAATTGATGGGTTATAAGTTGTGGTGTATTATCCATCAATTATTAGTGTTGCCAAATTATATCTCATGATTATAGTGCATGTTTCACTGACTTGATGGATGGTTCTATATTTTTTTTTTTCTTTTTTTTTTTTTAATGGTTTTCCACATATATTGTGCAATGCGATATTTTATGAAATATTGAATATCTATTAGTGCTCTTATAAGAGCCAATTGCTTTTCACAACACATGTATCTTAAAAAATGATAAATAACAAACTTACTGCTAACAACTTCAGTGAGTGCAATGGTACAACCCGATCATCATGATCAGCTGTCAAAATCATGGTGGGTGGGTACTGACATTGTTTGTCAGAAGTGTTCCCATGGTTGCTCACATTATGAAGGGGTGAATACTGCAAAGCACAAATGTATATTCAGTTTCACAAATACGATGTCGCATTGCAGGGGTGAATACTGCAATGCGACATCGTATTTGTATATTCAGATGTCGATACATTTGTCAGTATCCAACACGGATACGATGTGTGGTTGTCCAACATGGATTCCAGATGTCAAAGTATGAGCTAGGATAGTGTTGCTATATATGTATCATTGTGTTGGCTTAATGTACTTGGAACATGTATAAAGAATTGAAACATTTGAAAAATGGGGAAATTTTTTATGATCTGAGAATTAAATTTCAATAGTATTCAAGACATGTTCGACAAGGAAATTGTTTGAAAGGGAATCTTCTAGTCACATAAAGTAAAAGCAAAAAAGGTATATAGCAAGATTACCTGATTAACTTGGAACTCCATATGGTCAATTCTGGGAACAACAATTTTCTCTGATTGTCTTCATTTGTGGAACCTCAGTTCCCAAGTTGCATTGATATATAATACCAGGAGAGAGGAAGCCCCTAAAACTGAAAAGACCTCACTATCTTTGCGTCTTCCAGAAATACCAGTTACGGTGCAATGTCAATAGGCAAATGATGTAGCAACATACCAGTTTTAAAGTCCCTAATCTGAAGAAGATGCTTGACATCACTCAAGTAACTCACAACAATTTTACAGCATAAACATATTCAAGCACATCATTCTTGTGCTCTTGGAGAACATCTGTCCAAACACTTGGATTTGTAAGATCTACACGCACTAACTTATTTTTTTGTGCACCTTATTAGTAAAAATGTAAAATTGGGTGCCATCATTTGCAGTTGTTTATCTATATAACATCGAGATTGTCAATAAGCTTAACAAGGGAAGCATGTTCTCTTTCCTCTACAACCTTCCAATCCCATCTGGAATTGTTGACAAGTCGACAGTAGTAAAGCTTGTTGACCGGGGTTCACAACCCTCAACGATGGTTAGAAGAACATACTGCAGAAGAAGAAAAATTGAGTCAACGACCAATCACTGAAAATTTTCACGATGGTTAGAAGAACATACTGCAAAATGTATATATTGACCAAAGAGAAGGAAAAGAAGAAACTGAATCGAACCATTAGGTCTTCTTCTTCACTTAGTTGATCGAACATTAAAAAAAAATTTGAATCGCAGAGAAGAGGAAGAAGTAAAAAAAAAAGGAAAAGAAAAAACTGAACGGGGTTTTGATCATACCTGATTGATTGCTTGGATCTGGCATCTGGGTTTCTTGCCGAACCCATAGTTTTGATTCTCTCTTAGGTATTCTTTCTTTGCAAACCCTTCCAGTTCTTTATTATTCCCTTCGATTTCTTCTTCTTCGCAAACACTTTGATTTCTTCTTTGCAAACCTTTTGATCGACTGAAGTGGTATGTCGATAGAAGGTCTGGGAGTGTGAGAGGTATGTTGATCGATCAATTGGAGTGTAGAGGCTATCAATCAACTGATGAAGGCGGAAGATGGGCTCAATCGACTGGAAGATGGGTTCGATTGACTCTGTCGATCGACTGGTGCTAAGGGTTGGAGGGTTTTGGGATGATTTGAGTTGCGATCTTCGTCGATCTTGGTAGCAGGAGGTCGACATGGTGGGTGGGATCGTCGTCTCTCTCACTCCATTAAACAAAAGGTACCTATACATGTCTCTCTCACTCTGAGTCTCACTTCTTTGATGATTTTACTCTCATCAACTCCAACACTCTGATTTGAAATGAAAATTGAGGTCCTTTCTCCGCTGCAACCAATTTTTTTGCAAGACCGCGAACTATTTTTTCTGTTATGGCACCAAAGCAAATTCACATGTGCATTTTCTTTTTATAGCCACGGTTTTAGGCTCTAGCCATGATTTGGGCCGTGGTAAATAAACTAACGGTTTTGAGCCGTGGCCATCTCCGTGTAGCTAATCAAGCCTTTTGGTGTAATGATGGTTTTTAGGCTCTAGCCACGGTTTTGGATCGTGGCAAATAAACTAACGGTTTTGAGTTGTGGCCATCTCCGTGAAGCTAATCAAGCCTTTTGGTGTAGTGAGAGCAGACAAAAGCAAATATCCCTGTGCATCAATAGATCAACTAATGAATGCAAAACCTTCACATTAGAGGAATGTTGGATAGAATAACCATCGCGTAAGAAGACACATTCACCTTTCAACCATTGAGACCCATTTGGGCCAGGAGAAATACCCAGAAAGTTCAGATACTTCCCAGAACAACTTCGAAATCAAAAATCGAAATAAAATATGAACGAATACAGTGCGATGACCCAAGCCTTTGGATTACAAGGGCTATCATCCTGTCTAGGCAGAATAGTCTCAAGGTCGGACGGAAGATTATAATCGGAACAAGACTGTCCAGCATTGACTGAGAAGTTTTGTTGAGAGAATATGAGCCTCACCAAAGTTAGTGACCTACCACTTAACTTATCACCAGCAAACATTTTGAGAAGGAACGAAAACGAAGAAGTCGAGGGGATGAGCAGACCCTAAATTCAAAAGATAGCTTGAAGAGGGAAAATGAAGTCATCAAATCTCCTTTTATAGAGCCAAGGAACAAAGGGATGGCTCGTGAAGACAACGTGCGAGACACCGATCACTATGCAAAATCAAAAAAATTTGTGCAAAAACTAACAAGCAAACAAAGAATGACACACCAACTTGCGAAAAAGTTACTGACACATTAAATACAAAGTAATGATAAAGGTGAGCTGTCACGAAGTTGGTGGCCACGTAAGCATGCCCACAAACTAAAATGGGGGAGTAGCCGTTGATACATCAAAATAAACTGATCATCACGATCGTACACGTGGTATAAAGATCCATTACGAGAATACAACGCTCAATCTATTTGGTCAGCTCATAAAGTCTAAAAAGAATAAAGTCAACTGGCAGAGGTCCAGATGAGGTCCGCCAATAAGAAAAATAAACAGGGCCTGAATTCAGACCCAAACAAATCAGAGGTCGGATCCAAACCCAACACGAGTTTCTCATAAAGAAGAGGAATATTGCATCAAAAAGAGCCGTGGACGAAGTTACGCCTCCTCGAATCATCTCCATAAATGAGGAGACTGTTACATGATACATTTATTCTGTTGCGCCTCACAGCTAAGTTACGTAGAGAGTTAACCACGGTCATTATAAAAGGTAAATGGAACATTCGACAAAGGTATGCAACTTTAACTGAGTTTTATCTATATTACATCATTCTTTCAACAGAGTTACTGACATAAGAATTAGAGTGTCTTGGCCACCAAAAAGACGTTCATTGGCAATCTAACAATTGTTTTACATGTCAAACTCATAGGAGACCGATTTTTAATCGTATCAATAACAATAATAATAATAGCACTATGATACTTCTGCTTCAATTAAATATATTTTGAAGAGTTATTGTAGAAATAAAAGTCCAAAAATTATCAACTCATATAGTCTAATTCATCTTTGAAAATGATTGGTCGATCAAATATATAATCATTAATAAAATAATTTTTATTTTAATGAAAGTATGAAAGGACCTATAATTAATCATTACGTAAACTCAAAATGTCTAAAGTATTTACCGAAAATTACAGGTTATCTATCAATGAAATCGGAACGCTCGCAAAGCGCAGCGTCACTTTCATGTCAAAGCTCAGAGAACAGAAAGGTGTCTGCGGTCCCCGTTATGTAAGAAGCGATAAATAATGTTTAAGGGGTAGACGATTGACGCGTGTAATTCACCGGCATATGGTTGTCAGGTTTGAGAAGCAAGGCAGTTTGTGTCAGATTACAGGAAATGAAAGAGCCCCAATGATTGAAGGAGACACGTACACTCTCTTCACATCACGACTCCTCTCCACACAATAGAAATACTCCTTTGCATTCTTCTTCCTCTACTACTTGTAGTCACTTGTTAACTCCACTCCACTCCTATACCAATTTCTTTCTTCCTTTTTTTTTCTTTTTTTTTTAATGATTTTTTTCTTCATAAACTGGGGAAGAAAGAAGGTAATAAAGTGTGGGAATGCTTGTTTGAGGATGAAATGAAACATTATATCCATCCTTAAACATTTACTTGACAAAGCTTGGTAACCGCCTAGCGTTTCGATACAAACTCACCTTGCATTGTTTGATGAATGTAATTATTGACTTATCTAAGTGTCCTCATATTGTGGTCTCATTTGACATGTTAAACTTGTTTAAATAACTTTCTCGTTCTCGTTGTTATAACTTACTTGGGATGGCAACAAAAGTGAGAGGATGAAAATGTTGATTTTGCATTTTCTATTTGACTCGAGAGTGGCCAGCTATAAGATTGCTATAGGTAGTTTATCTCAGATTCATAGATTAAACCCAGACTATGTTCAATTTTTATTTTCATTTTGCATGTTTGTCTTCATTAAAAAAAATTCAATAATATGATGTCACATGTCCTCAAGAAAAAAAATCTCAATCAGAATATAAGAGAAACCCTACTTAAATAAATAAATTCATATTAAATGGGTTTTTTAGAGAGTGGTAGTAGTTAAAGTTTGGCGCTTATTAGTTTATATCTAATAGAATGTTACTCTTATTTAAATTTGTATCGAGTCTAACACTCATTTCTTAACAAATCTATTAGGTCAACCATGTTAACTAGTCACTATTATTTTTACTGATTGTAATACCTTAACATGAATGCACATGCATGCATGACACATGTTATAGTCAAAAATATGCATCCAAAGGCCAAGTATAACTCAAGGTAATCAAATGGTTGAAATTATTAAAAAAAAAAACTAGATACCCATCTTTTGCATCTCTTCCTTCTAAATCTTTTCTGCAAACCACCACCTTCCCAAAACCCATCCCTCTTCCTCCTCACTATTCTCAGTGAAGCAAAATTGTCAGATAGTTTCTATTTAGCACCTAAAAACAAACACTTTTAATTTTATAGCTTCTAATTAGCAGCTCATTCAGAAGCAAAACAAATAGTTCATTCAGAACTTCTAACTCCAATTAGAAGTTAGCTTCTAAGCACTTAAAAAAACAAACACCTTCTTAGACTCAATTAAAATTTAAAATGAGGGTCAAACTCTATTAGGCATATACCAAGGTAGCGACTAATGGCATCACTAATTCTACTGAGGACACCACTACCTTACTTTTTTTTAGATGTGCTGGAAGACCACCACCCATCACATTCTTTTTCCACCTATTTTCTCTTCACAGGAGCAGCACCACACCACCACCTCTGGCCATACCACCACGTCTTGCCACCGCTGACTGCACCACCATACCTTTCCATCACCAACCACACCAACGCTCATGTCTCCTATTCTCCTTTGTTTTTGTTCTTGTTATTCTTCTTTTCAATATTGTCCTCTTCTTTTCTCTTATTCTCCTATGTTCTTTTATTCTCTTCTATGTTAATTTTTCCTCCTCTCTTCCTTTTCTTCTCACTTTTTTTTTTTCTACTCCTTTTTTTCATCTTTTTTTTCCCTTCTCACCATCTATCTCCTCTTATTCTTCTCCCATTTTTTCTCTCCCTCACAATCGTAGAGGTTCTTGCAAGTGGAGAACCCTCGCGTGCAGAGGTTTGTGAATGGAAGAAGAAAAATAGATAAGGTAAGAAAAATAAAAAGATAGAAGAAAACAAGAAAACAAACAGGTGGGGGCTGGGAGAGACGTCTAGCAGCCCAGTGAGGTCGCAGTGGATGGGAGAGTTGTGTGCCGATGGTGGCGGTGCTTGATGAAGAATAGAAGTGGTAGGTTTTTTTATTTATATTAGTAGTATTCTTCAGTAGGTGACGGTGTCTTTCAAAAATGTGGTGGTGTCCTTCAGAAAATAAGGCAATGACTCGCAGCCATAAACTAATAAGGGTGATACTAAAAAAAATCCTTAAGGTATATATATATATTTTCAAATACTGTAGACTGCAATGTAAAATGGGAATGAGGCTGATTCGAAAGTAGCACTCAAGTGTACACTATCCTACACCCAGAAATCATTGGTTTTGTTGTATTATAATGCTGGATGGTGACATTTTTATCAAACAATTCATGTAAACTAAATTAACACACAGTTTTAATTATATTTTGTATATTGTTGCAATTAATAATTAGCATATGATTCCATTCCAACCCAAACTGTGGGCTGACACCTCCATAAATTGGGTAGCTCTCAAGAGATTGGAAAGAACCCTTCTCTTCTCCATTTCACCACCTCCAATCATGTTGGGAAAAAGAAGCAGGCCGGTGACTGGAAAGCTCCCTGACCCGGCTATCTGCTTCTTGGAGACACTCACTAGCCCAAAAGTCCATTGGACATCAAAATTAGATCACCAAGAGGACTAAAAGCATGCAACCTTGGTGGCGGAGTAGGGTTGGGCATCGTGGCAGCGTTAGACAAGTCCCGCTGCAGCGAAGCCCCAGCCCCAGCCCCAGTGAATATCATTGTGTTTAACTTGAATTTGATCCGATCTGACCCGATTCCGATTGAGTTGTCAGCTGATAAGAGTAAGACAACCAGCACCACCAATAAATGTCGTAGAGATGGTGGTGAGATGATGGGATGTAATTGGGATGAGTTTACTACTTGTGTCACTTCACATGGACCTAACAACAAGTCCTTCACTAGACTACTGTATTTTGATGGAGGTGAAGATGATGGCCTAGTAGTTAAACATAAACCAGACTTTGGTGGCGCCGTTTATCCATCACCCCCACCCCAAAAGCCGGTCATCCAACCATTTCCAACTTCGAGTTTTCTCAGTTCATGTTACTTATGTCGAAAACACCTTCATGGCAAAGATATATACATGTACAGGTACCCCTTCTAATCACATCACTCCTTATCATGTCTCTATAGATTACAGACATATTATCACCCACCACCATAACCATATAGAGCTATATATGCTTCCTTAGTTAAATAGTCTAAAATTGTTGATCAATAAGGATTGAGAATTGATGTTATAATTATTTCATTAATTTTTGCAGAGGAGAAAAAGCATTTTGTAGCGCGGAATGTCGATACAGACAGATTGTGAGCGATGAAAGAAAAGAAAAATGCTGGTCAGAGGCTTCAAGATCAGTTGATATCTCGGTTTCCCCTTGCTCTGGGGGTCACCTCTTCTCCACAGGCGTTTTTGCAGTTTAGATGAACAAATACTTGTAGAATTAATTGAAGGTGGTGGCGAACAGAAGAGATAACTTGATACACATAACTATAGATGATAAAATTTATATTCCATCGGCAAGGTGGTACATTGAAATTTTCATGTGTAAGCTTAAAAATTATGCCCTGTGATGGAAATTGTAAAACTTTTTTGATCAAGTGAACATAGTTTTTATAAAATTAATTTCCCTTTTTTGGTTCTCCAATTGAATCAATAGTACATGGATTTTGATGTCGTTTATATTTTCAATCAGGGGGGACTTTCAGATATTGTTCACTGATCCAAAAAATCAGAAAAGCCATCGAACAATTAGCTAAAGTTGGTAGGGCACGCTATACAATTAATTTTCCATAAATAATTAAATAAGAAAAAAACAATTACAAAATAGTTGAATTGGAAACATCGATCGCTAGGACTCTTGGATTTTTGGTGTTTGTTTTATAGCTGGAAGATATTATTATAATCATACACTTGATTGCTGTCACTGTGTCATAACTTTGTTGAGATTTTAGCAATTGGCAGAGCTTGATCGGTTTTTCATTGATTATTGACACAAGGTCGGTCTTATTGTCCAACATCTTTCACCTCTAACCTTAATATGATTTTCATGTTCATGGAAATTTTATTTTCACCATTGATCACAAAATTAAATGGTGAATGTAAAGTGATACATCAATTTAGCCTAAAATGTAAGAGTCCATTCATAAATTTTCCATGACATAAATTTCATGCAACCAAACACACCCTTAGTGTCCAACATCTTTCACCTCGTATACTTTGGGCTGTTTGTTCTCTAATTGGTTTCAATTTTCTTGAATAAATATAAGATTGCCTATTGGACCCTAAAAACAAATTGGTGCATCTGGCTCCACATTCAGCTTAAAGTAATGTGGCAAAACTGGGCAACTCTTGGAGCTAAATTAATTGCATGGCAGGCATTCAGTTGAAGATCTCTTAGTAAGAAGAAGAATTATTGATAGGTGTTATTGTTTGTTATATACTATAACAAATCTATGCCGTTGGCTTGAACAATATAAAGATTCCATCTTTTGAAAGCATGGCATCTCAAGCATTTCGTTGAATTGGATAACAACGAGCTAGCAAAGATTTGTAGCTGATAGCATCACATCCATACGAGTTGAAGCCTGCAATTTCATTGGAGTCTTTTAAAGAGATGATTGTAGATGACCGAGGTGCCAAAAGCTAATTAAGTGGAGTAGAAGAAAACTTTTTTTATTAACACTGAAAATCTGCTAAGTCCAGAAAATACTTGTATATTGCTGACCGTGATGTCAACCAAATAAACAAAGGGAACCATTACTTTACATCACCAAAAGTGTTTTCTCACACCATTTTACTCTCTCACATTGTCTCCTTTATTTTTCACACAATCACTCTTTCCCACACCACCCGTATAAACAAGGAAAGTCATTTTCCTCCTTTCCATTCAAATTGAAACACAACTATCCCCTCCCTTCCCCATTCAAATCTTCCACCTTCTCTTGGTTTCGATTGCTTCTTCCCTTCGTGCAAAATAAGCAAGCAAATCTTCCCTCTCGCATATTTCATTCTCTTGGTTCGATTGCTTTCGCAACCTCCCAAATTTGTTAACTTTAACAAATTTTTCAGAAAAACAAAGTAATTTCATGGAAACTTCAGAAAAATTTTCAATCACAAAAACAAAGTAAACTTCAGACAAATTTTCAAAAATCACAAAAAAAAAAAAAAACTATTGTTCTAAGCGAACAACAAATTTTTCCAAACAGATTTGCGTGACTAGTAAAATGATCATAACTTTCTCATTTCAAAACATTTTCAAGTGATTCAAATTGTGTTTATTAGATAACTAAGAATACTACGATTTTGTGCTTTGATCAGTTTGAGAATCGGTTTCAATCAAATACATAAATTAGCCGAAAGTGAGGGACACTATCCCATTTTTATTACAAGACAGATTTGCGCAACTTTAGTAAAATGACCATAACTTGCTAAATTCAAAACATTTTCAAGTGATTCAAGTTGTATTTATTAGATAACTCATAGTACTACAATTTTCATGTTTTGATAAACTTGAAAATCAGTCTCAATCGAACATATTAAAAAAAAAAACAATTAGAATCGATTTCAATTGAAGATTTAAATTGGTCGAAAGTTATCATACTTTTCAAAACACAGTTTTTTTTCAAAAATAATTTTTGGGTGTTGTGGAGTAGGCGTTGCCATAAACAAAAGCAATTAGTGGTTAAGATTGGCCAAAATATTGCATATGGCGGACCAACAAAGAAAATCCAACTACCAATTACATAATTTACAACCAAACATCCTATTTGCGATGGAAACAAATTTTGATACATCAAGCCACAGAAAAATGTTCAATATCCAATCAACTCTGAGATATAAATATTCAGGGTTTTGTGAGATGAATTTCCAAGGCTACGGTGTCTAATCTCTCAGGGACCTATAACTTAAATTCTGAGTAAACTCCTTTGTCTCGTCTATCAGAGACCTAGAACTTTTAAGTTCCAAGTAAATCATTTGTTGAAGGATAGAGGATTCTGCTGTTGAAATAATAACGTCACATCTCACATGAACTTATCTTGAATTATTTTCTGCAGCTCCTCCATCCTTTTGATGACCTTTGGATTCATCAAATCCTTGGCTTCTTGAATGAGGGTGTTTCCCTTGCTTTGATAGTATGCATCCACTACCAGTTTTATCCAATTATACAATGCTTGCGGTTCACTGCAATCATAGAATCATAAATAAGTTACACATGTATAAACATGGTTGTACCAGGAGATTTAAGAACATTCAAACCATCTTAATTAGAGATATTAAAGAAATTGAGGACAACGGTTGAATAGTTGATGGTACCATGCCAAAGTTTGACCAAAGCATATTAATTCATGCATTCTAAACCCCATTCAGAACAATCACCTAAAAAATTATCTTTCAGGGTGCTCATGGACATTTGAACAAATGATTAAGGCGGAACCATCTACACTTTTTAACCAACCTATAAATGATTCAGAAATCAAGGTAAGGCTGGCCTTGATTTAAATGCTTTGGTAAATTTAAGTGGGAATGGGATATGGTGTAGTGCGTATTGAACACATTAGCACCCACCAGAATAAGACATAAATGTCTGTCATGAGACTGTTCTCACAATTAGTAGCAGATGGTTGCCCATAAAAAATCCTCATAAAGTGAAAAAAAAAGGTGCTACCATGAAGACTTACGTGTAAAGACCGTCTGCAGTCTTTCCTTCTAGTTCGACTCCAGGGCTAAATGCATCTTTCAGTGTAGATAATCGCAGCTCAGGGTCGTCAATTGTGAGAAGATACTTGAGAATCCTAACCTCCTTTGGCATGAGCCTTTGGAGATTACCCACTGCAACCGTATACAAGTGATACAATATGTCCTTCGCCTGAAAAAAAGAAAAAGGGGGTAAATAATCAATCATAATGCTGCTTGAAAATCAATAGTATTAGCTCTGCTCTCCCACCAAACGACATTCTTTTAATCGTAACAAATCCTTTGTAAAGCTGGAAAATTGAGTTGTATGTTTGCAAAAGAAAATGATTTCTTCTGAAGACAATGCCCACTTGCCTCATCTCTCATCAAGTTGGTCTCCTTAGCAGCTGACCAGGCTTTGTTGATCGTGAGCACCAATGTCGGATCAAGCTCGTTTTTCTCAGCTAAACTATCTATCTTTCTGCAAGCATCAAGTAAAGATGGGGAATTGATGATGTCTTGCAACTTCAACTCGGCAGCATTTATTGCTTCAACAGTTTCACTTGCATCTTCATAGGCTTCTACTGCAGCCAAGCACATGGCCCTGAGCTGTGTCAAAGCTAGTTACACAGATGCAGACATAATGTTAGTATCATAACACTGAATGCCATGTTTTGAAGATCACAATACATAAAATTGATTCACTGAGTAATAGCAGGAAAACAGTATCGAAGTTACTGTATGGATGTATGTAAGTTCAAAATCTGTTTCAGGATCCCAAGTATCAGTATTCTAAAGCAAACAAAAAGACGTGACTAATAAGACAGTCCATTACTGTTTTTTTTACTATTTTCTTCTTTGTATCTTTCACTTAATTCGAACGTTTTCTGATATTCTCCTATCAAAAACAACCAACTAAAAGGTCTATAGTCCATTGCATCATATACCAGTAAGGTCAGATTTACCGAAAGCTGCAAGCAATATGAATGCATTAATAACATGAAAATCCCACTATGATTATCCAGAATAAGATCTTGAGTTCAAGCAACATACTCTACATCAGTTTTAAAAGACACAAAACAAGTGTTAAAACTAGCAAAATATCATAACAAAGAATGATTCGTTAATAACTAGGATGCACGGACTCGGATACGCGTATCGTATCGGATACGGATACGACACGGCGACTCGGCAATTTTCAAAAAATTAGGACTCGGGGACTCAGCGACACGTCAAACCTTATTTTTATTTTTATATTTTATTAAAAAAACTATTAACATAATGTCATAACTCATAAATAATAATTAATAATCTAAATATATAAAACATCTAAATGCAATGAGCTTAATTAATGAAATTATTTGAATGAATGAAAAGTTTAGATACATAAGTGAAAATTAGGGTAATGGATTCTAATATGGGCTGGGCCTAATTTGGACCCTACACAACACATCAATGTAATCAATATAGATAGCACAAAGTAATGGAAGTCAATCCATTTTGCCTCGAAATGAGTGTAGCACCTATCACGAGGCAAAATGGATGGTGGAGGTAACACCAGGCTAACCCCCATTGCGCTGTAGCAGTGCTATATCATTTATGAGATTGGTCAGTATACTTTGTTCTTATGGATAAGAGCGAAAGGAAGTTGCAGAAACCGATCTCTCCCCTCCCAGTCTCGATCTCCCCTCCCAGTCGAATCAACTTGAACACCGCCCTCCAAGTCGAATCAACTTGAACACCCAATTCTCAACTTGAAGAAAGGAAGTTGAAGGCCCAGTCGATCTCTCTCCCAGACTGTCGATCTCTCTCCCAGATTCTCAACTTGACGCAGGAAGTTGAAGAAACAGAGATCTCCCCTCCCAGCTCGATCGATCTCCCCTTCCTGCTCGGTCGACCTCCCTGATCTCCCCGATTGATCATTCGATCTGATCGATCCGCTCGATCGACCTCCCTGATCTCCCCGATCGATCGATCGATCTGATCTCTCTGATCGATGATCTCAGTGCTCGATCTCTGGAAAGATTTCAGCCGTCCGATTTTATCAAGATTTGAAAAAGAACATTTATTGGCAACTGAATCCTGACCGTGTCCAGACTGTATCCGGACCGGATCAAGCCGTATCCTGACCAAGTCACTTTGACCGATACGTTGACCGCGTGTCGGATACGTATCGAACGCGAATCGCACGCATATCCGTATCCGACTCGTATATTTAGGGGATTCAGAGGGTTTTACCGCGAATCCGTACTTCCTTGGTTAATAATATTACATTTTCAAAAACTTCTTTCCATCACAGAACTACTGATGGTATTACTAAAGAAATAACACACATAGAAAGTAGATATGCAATGGATTCACTTGAACCGTTACTTGCCTTTCAAAGGTTTCAAACAAAAATTTTCCCCTTTTTGCCCCATAAAGTACTCTTGTGCAAATGGGTCAGTAATATGACATCTCTTTAGAATATGCAGAACAAACAACCTACCATTACTACATTTCAAACGAGATGGCATTCAACTATGTAAGATGGAGATGACATTTCAAAAAAAAAATTGTGTAAGCATGTGTCGGACAGTAACTGTATTCCCCATGGTAAGCACAACATTTTTTATCAACAAAAAAGCAGGCTTATATTTTAAAAGCAAAACGGTGAGTGAGCAAGCCACATTACAAAGAGAAGAAGCAACTAAACAAGCCTCAAAAAAGGGAAAATACACAAAGCTATACAATCTAAATAAGTTTTCTGAGTCAAACATGCACACATTAAACTCCAAGATTGAGGGGACATCCCACACATTTACCCCAATGCCACACCAGAGATTTGACATCTTTGCACAAAGAGAGGTGATCCTTCTTGTCTACCCTAAAGTTAAAAATGGGGAGCCAAAAAGATCATGGTATTCTTGGGGTGTTTGACTTGAAATGAATAGCCAATGCCTCAAAGGGGCAGAAGTCGAACAGAGGACGATCGAGATTATCACTATAATTGTCTATTTGTCATTGGATTGTTTTTTAAAATGCACCTTTGTAATAAGGGAGTATGTGCTTAAAATGCAATTTTGCAAAAAACAAGCCAATAACATTAATATCTAAGAAAATCTTAATTTCCTTATATCAATCTGACTTTTAGTTAGCTATAGATCCATCTTTGATGGAAACAGCAGACAACATCCAAAGTTTTATTTGACAAAAGCTTAACTCAACTCCGAAACTTTAAAACTAAAAACGTGATTTTACAATAGGCATAATAATTATAATGATGGCCTTTTAAGACTCCAAAACAGAAACACTTGTAGAAACTTCCTAACATTGATCACCGCCAAAAAACCACTCATAACTCTTTGGAATCTCCTAAAACATGCCAATTACCAAAAAAACGAAATGGACACTGACATGAGGTGTCACCGTGTTGGACATGACAACAAAGAAACACAATATGGGATACACTAGGAACGCAATACTATTTACTTTTTCATTAATAAGTTTTGCATTATTCGCATTCACTTGTAGGACAATATTGCTTCATGTACTACTAGCTCCATGATATGCTTGTAAAATTTGTAAAGAATTGAAACTTGAAAAAAAAAATGTGATGATCTAAGAACGGGAGTATCCATGAGTGTCGACAAACGTACCAACACAATACGTGCCGATACGGTTTTTTTTTTTGGGGGCATAAATTGAGTATCCTTATTACATGGCTAAAAAAACTCAATAATATATAGTTCTAAATATTTTAAAATTGAAACTGAATTAGAACATTGGTCCGCATCAAACCGTCTGAAGCTTGGGGTGTTTGTATATGCATTTAGAAAAGGTTAATTCATAGAAATAGATACACAGTCCTCAACCCAACACCTACACACCACAAAGGAGGTGCCCAAACTCTTTGAATATTAACTTTTATATGAGGTACGTTCATCAACATAATGGTCTGATCTTAGTCTGGTTGCGACACAATTACTGTATCTAACAATCACGCATCACAATAGGGTTGTCTGCAAAAATGCCTAATGCAATAGCACTAGATAATAAACTTGAGATTTTAAAACTAAATGAATCATCTGATCTCACCTTTTTGTTCCTCCGGATTATCATGATAGGATGCTGCAACATTGTCCAGATGTAAAAAAATTCCTTAGTGAAATCTTTGCGTCGTTTTGCAACAAGGGCACCAATCTCAGACTCAGATGGTGCACCCTTAATTCCTTCAAGAAGTTCACTGTGTCTCTGCACATCTTCATCGACCTGAAAAGAAGCTGTAAGGATTGAGAAGTAATCACACACAGGCTCTAATGAACAAGGACATCAGCAACTGACAACATGTGAATCACACAAGTAGAAGCTGGGGAAGGGAATAGGTAAGTAGCAATAGGATTTGTTGAAGAGACCATTCCATTACAATTATAATTAACATTTATATTTTATTCTGAACAGATCAAGCACAGGTGCAAAAGAAGTAAAGAACAGTAGATGGTTGGACTTGTACACTATAAAGTAGCCCCAAGTCTGGCAAATTGTGCTATATGTTTCCTCGGCCATATTTAAGCATTTCTTTTCTGGACAAATAAAACATAAACCTCATATTGGCATAGAGACTTCGATTTACTAATTAAATCATATAAGATAAACCAAATGATAAAATTTATAAATTACTAAGACACTGGGAACTACCTCCTTTAGCTTCCTTCTAAAACGAAGTAAATTAGCTTGCATTTCAGGATTATCCTCAGCAGCTGCTCGTTCCTCACATCGCTTGAAGAAATGAGGCCTGGTATCATCCCAAGTCCTACTGAAAGCTATTAACCTTCTCCATTCTTTTGGTGTGGGCTTGTCAACCATGAAAATCCCAATTAACTTGTCATAGACCTTGATCATATTCTCATCTGAGAAAATCCTGTCTTCTTTTCCATTCACGTCACCAATATCCTTCTCTTTAGATCCTTCAGCGGTAGATATTCCATCAGATATTCCAGAGGATGATACCTGCTCCAAGGTGGAATCATTTGGTGCTGCAGTTGTATCACCAACAGCAGCTGCAAGGGAGAATTTGTGCTGCTTGAGAGGTTCAATAAAAAACTGGTGGCCTGTCATTTAGACCAGTTGTATCAATAACATGCAGGAATACCTAATTATTGAAATGGACACCCATATAAATCCCAAGTGTCGCAGAACATGCACAAGGAAGAAGGTGCTCGTACTTGAGCTAAACCATTTAATGTTAAAGAAAAGATGAATCTGTCTTAGAAATCTTTTATTGGGAGGCCAGAAAAGGCCATTTTCACATCAAGGATGGCCAGATATCATTTTGGACAGACGGCTGGGCAGAAAAAGGAATGCCACTCTTCATTTCTTGAACTTTGAGACATGATCAACTGTTTTAAGTGTGTCAGTTGATCATATTTACCAATACTAAAAAAGGGTCTGGATTTATCATATGGATCAACTTGGGTATGGCAAACCTTCGTTATTCATTCTCTTTTTCACTTGGAAGTTGTAGTTCATTTTTTTTTATTACTTGAACATAATCAATTTTTTGCCTGTCAAAAAAAGTAATAATAACAATAACTGAGACTTCTACAAGCAAACTATACGATGTTTTATGTTCTACAATCCTATAGGAACTTTATTTAATGAACTCCCCTCAAAGTGCTGCAGATATTATACGTACTTTACTTCTAAATGGAAAAAGTTAAGTACTCAAGTATAAAGAAAATGGTAATAAAATAAATAAATTGTACACCTAGAAGTATTGAAAGAGATATGATGCTGATCAACGTACAAATTAATTATAGTCTAAAACACTTTAGATCATTGTTTTTCTCCAAAGCATGTCCAACCTAATCATGAGTCAACATGCATGCCTTCACTGACGTTAATAAGACTTCCCAAGTTTCTCTCTCCCTCTCCACTAATAGCCACAGGCTGAATACTAGTGCTCATTAGCCTAACAACATCGAATAAAAAGAAAAACGTATCAAACTAAATAACTAGAAGGGACCATTCTCAACCGGTGCAACCTAAGAACAACATAATCCTCAAAGGAGACACCGTTAAACTCAGTAAGCACATGAAGCCAGCTAGTCCTCAAAGGAGACACCTCTAAACTCAGTAAGTATATGAAGACAGCTAAATAACAAACTTCCAATATCCAAAATACAACCCAACCAACACCCTTAGATTATGCATCCGTGGCATTGTCGAAACTTCAGTGACCAGAGAACTCTCAAAGAAGAGAAAGGGGTTATGAGTTGGTGGTTTGTAGAGCATTTGGCTCGAAGAAACAACCAGAACTCAAAATGGAAGAAGACTAGTTTAGACCAGATGAGCCTTGATGTCATTGCTATATGGTGTTGGGGCACGATGGTTGAGCTTCAAATTGGTTCAGTTGAGGTTTATTCCTCAATTGGAATCATAGCCCTTCTCTTTGTGGTTTGTAGCATTAGTTGTTTAATTTTTTCTCTCTTTCATTGAATAGTGCTTGCTTCAGTCTTCTTTCATAAATATGGATGCTATGAATTCAAGGTTCAAGAACAAAATTTTAAACTACATGGAAGCCAAGGTAAGTTTTTTGCTATAATTTATTATGGATCATAAAAAAAAAAACTAAATGTTAATCAAACATAGAAAGATAAAGGGTGGCGCCTTCCCCCATAACAAATAGAAATAGCTGATACATGGTTGCCCCCCATAAACCTCGAGATACGAATACATATCTCGAGAAGATCCAATGGACAAAAAATCAAGGTAATAATGGATCTCAAAGTAAACCTACTCAATAAAGAACGCAAAGCAAACATGAAGATAAAAAATATGCGTCTCCAAAAAAAACATAAAGATTAAAAAAACTTAAGTTTCTTAAAATATAGCAAAACCGAGGATACAAAACGTTTAATCCCAACCCTCAAATCTGCCAGGGTTTGTCACCAAAATATAGACATTTTCAAAAAGAGTTTGAAACTTGAGTCAACGTGCATGGATCACTAGACTTGGGACCGGCTGCAATATGGATCTTTATAGGGGCTTATATAGGTGCGGAAGGACAATTAACCCCTAGATATATTATATATTTGTTGAAACTACAGTACTCCGTGCAGCTATTGTTGTTGATCCCGCAGAACCTATCCAAAGGTTCATACCGGATTGTTCCCTAAACACGACACGTCCTAAACTCGGGATCAAACACTGTGCACAAGTTTAACCTCACCATTCCTTCCAAACTTCCAATCTGTCAGTCTATTACTAACACACACCAAAAAAAAAAGAGGAGACGCTAAAGCTCATACCGAATTTGCTGAGTATGAGCTTCGATTCGAATGGGAGAAGTGCTTCAATTCGAAGAGTAATTCTCTTGGAAATTTAATGCTGAACCTTTTACCCAATTTCCAAAGATGGAAGTCTAAATAAGACTAGGGTGGGAATTTTCCAAGGAATCGAGATCCAAATAAAAGAAATAATTTCACACAAGGTTAGAGGCCCAAAAGCACTTTCAGGATTACGTTTGTGCATGAAAATGAGGTCTGCCTTTAACCAAAAAAAAGTTTGATTGAAAACTTATCAATATTGTCAATTATCTAGATTTGTGTTGCCATTTACTAGTGTCTTGGGCAAGGTATAGTTATATCCAAGTCTGTGGAGGCATTGTAATACTTTTTCTTAATTTATGAACTTGTGCTAAATAAGTTCCTTGGAAAGTACTTATACTACGATAACTGTAGGAACAATACCTACGAAGTACAAACTTAAGGACGCTCCAAAAGTTTTTTTTCTTCTCATTTGGGATACTGAGGAGGTGGTATTCAATTACGAATTTTAATGGATTGTGAAGGATTTTAAAATTCATTAAAATCTAGGGGTATTCAATTAAGGATTTAAAATAATACATGTAAATCTAGGGGGTATTCAAATACGGATTTTAAAGGTTTGTTTTAAAATCCATCAAAATCAAGGGTATTCAATTCATGCTTTTCAAAAGTCCACAAAAATCATGAGGTATTCAAGAAGTAGTAGATTTTAATGGATTTGTTAAAGTTATGGATTTTGAAGGATTTGTGAGTGAAAATATATATATAACAAGTGTCATTCCAAATCCAACCCTCCCCCCTCATATTTCAACGGATTTGTATTGGTCATTGTTAAATAACACCACCATTTCCACTGAAGGACACCACCACCCCACTTTTTTGGGGATCTGCTGAAGGACACCACTACCTTCCCTTCTCCACCTTTTCTTATCTCTTCACTGGAGTAGCACCACCTCGCCCCACAACTTCCGGCCACACAACCAAGCCCTACCACTGTTGGTTGCACCACCACCCACACTTCATCTTCTCTTTTGTTCTTGTTCTTCTTTTTTGTTATTATTCTTCTTCTTCTTCTCATTCTCTTCCCTCTTATTTTCTCTTCTACTTGTCATCTCTTCTCTTCATCTTTGTTTTTGTTCTTCTCCTTTTTTTCCTTCTGATTTATCTTCTTCTTCTCTCTGTTTTTCTTCTTCTATTTTTTTCTCCTCTCTTCTTCTTTTCCCATTTTTTTTTCTCCTTCACCCTTGCGGAGGTTCCTGTGAGTAGAGATTCCCCACTTGCCAGAACCTTCGCGAGGGCAAAAAGAAGAAAAAAAAAAGAAAAAAAAGTAGAGGAGAAGAAAAGAAAAAAACAGAGAAGAACAAAAGGTGAGGGGGTGGAGGAAAATAGGAAAATGAAGATGGGAGGAGGTGGGATGAGAGGTGGCGGTGGTGAGTAATGGAGAAGCAGAGGGGGAGAAGAGGTGGCGTAGCGTGGTGGTGGTGATTGAAGAAGAAGAAGAAGAAGAAGAAGAAGGGAGAAGGAGAGGTGGCGAGGTGGTGGTGGTGAAGGGGATGAGAAGAGGTGGGGGTTGTGATTGATGGAGAAGAAAGAGAGAGTTTAGGATTTTTTTGTTTATATTGATAATATCCTTCAGCAGGTGCGAGTGTCCTTCAGAAAGGTGATTGTGTCCTATAGAAAGTAGGGAGTTGGTGATGTCCTTCAACATAAATGGTGGTATTATTTAGCAACAATCATATTGACCTCTCTCTCCTTCCCTTTTTTTTCTCTCCCCTTCCTATCTCTCTCTTCTTCTTCTAGGGTTTTTGTTCTTTCTGACGAAAATCAACAAACACCCCCATCTCGATCTCAATCTCAATCTCAATTGAACCCATTTCCATATAAAACACAAACGGAGTTACAGTGCTAGCGTGTGTAGCCTTACATAACTTTTTTCGTAAACAGTGTCGTTTTAATAAATTTCCAATTGAAGAAGACAATGAGCCTTCATCACTGTCAGAAGAAGAAGTTTTTCAAACCCAAGATCAACAACGAGAGAAAGCTAATGAATGGAGAGCAACTATAGCTTCAAATATGTGGAGAGATGCTGTGAGTGTCGAAATTTAACGATGAGCAATGAAGATGGTGAATTTTTTTCTGGTTTATCTATTTTTATTGGAGAATTATTTGCGTTGTTTTTCTTTTCAAAAAGAAAAAGGAAAGTTATTTGTATTACTTTTGAACCATCTTCAATATATTTGAATTTTTTTTTAATTGGAAGTAAAATTCTCGTAGCATACAAACAATTGTTTAATTAATGTTTTGAGATATGTTTTATGATTTGTGTTGGCATGGATAACAATGTAGGTGATGTTCTTTCATTGCTTCCTATGACTAATAACATATTTATAAGAATTCAGTCCATTCAAATCCCGAATTGAATACCCCCTATAAACAGTTTCCTTGTCTCTAAGGGTGTATTTAGTTGCATTGAATCTTAAGCCATAGAATGTGCCCTTCAAAAGCTTAGAGTGTCATGATAATTAATCTGATTTTTTTTTTAAATATAGGAATTACATTCCCATATTACGTGAATTGTAATCTTATCCACATCCTTACTTTTTATGTTCTTTTATTATCTCCTCCTATCCACTATTCCATTATCACACATTCATGAGATTTCATGTAACCAAACGTACCCTAAGAAAAAGATCTTATAATAATTTGTATAACCCTTTTAAGGCCAAAACCAAAGGGGGTGCAGAAGAAAAAAAATCGAAAAGACCAACATAACGATTGTTCTGTTAGGTCTAAATTCAGTTCGGTTTCGGTTTTGAATATTTGCAAACATCACATTTCGATTCGGTTCCCGGTATACATAGTTTCAAAATCGATAAACCGACCGACCGATTAAGCGTTTGGAGAAGTGGTAAAGGTGAGTAGGTGATATGCTTGTCTAGCTATAGTACTTGGAAGAAAATCAAGAAGATATTTATATGCAAAGAAGAAATAATAAGCATGGTGAGTGAGGTGACAGGTGGACCACAACACTTCTTGGGTTGTTTTCTTTTTCTTCTTCTGTAACCAAGCCTTCCTCTTTGTTTTCATTCGTCTTTATTTCTCTCTTTCATTCAGTTCCTTCTAATCCAAAATAAAAAAAAAACCCACAATTCATTTCTTCAAACACCTTCTTTTCAATCATCCTTCCAAGAATCCCCCATTCGATCCTTTCAATTCAAGGGGCTTTCTTGTTTCTCTAGGTGAGTGAATGAGTTGGAGAGAGTTCAGTCGGTGGCGCAGTTTTGGTTGAGAGATTTTATATGGCTATTTGGGTGTGTGGGTTTTGGAGAATGGATTGCATGGGCAACTTTCAAGCAGTGTTAAAGACTCAACAGCAACAGCCGCAGTTGGGCGGCTTTGCTTATATTTCTTCATCTTTAATTGAAGGTGTGCCAGCCACTTCGTGTCACAATCATCGGTGATGCCTAATCGAGCACATTGGCAACTGCTGGAGTGTCGGGTGGCAGTTGAGAGAACCACTCATGACATAATGTTTTGACTTGATTTAGCTTTGATTGCGTCCAATCTAAAGGTACAATGTAAATGTGATATCTGGTTCAATTTTAATTTTTAGTTTATTTCTTTTATTTCTTCTAAATTCAGAAAAAACCAAAAAAATAAAAAATCGAGTTGATTCGATTTTGGCTCGGTTGGTCAAGATATTGTTTCAGTTTCCAAAATATTGAAACCAAAATGAAGCAGTTTGATTGGCGATTTCAACCTGAAATCGAACCAAGGACATGAATCAAACTCTATTGGGAAGTATCTCAACACCAAGTGTCCTCACTTGAAATTATCCTATTATCTCTTCCTACATCACCTTCATCCTAAACCCCCAAACCCTTTCGAGTTAAAGTATCACACTACGGATCGATTAGTTTGGAGCTCACACCTCCACACCCAGATTAGACGAGATTGAAGATAACAAAATACCAGACCCCAACATAAATATTGGAATCCCGAATTAAAATACTACGGTGGTTCTTTTTTTGCCTCTTGATTTAATTACAAGATTCATATTTTGCGAAATACAACACATTTATTAAAATAGTAATAATAATAAATAAATAGATAAATAAATAAAATCATACATTTAATTAGATGAAGCGGTGAAAAAAAGTGTTGACTTGAATAGTTTCACATCAATTAAGGAAGAGTTGTCACAAAGGTTTATAAGGACATGGTCCACTCCCTAATAGCAATGAGGTCATTTAAGATAAAACTTCACACCGCATAGCCCATGATTGGGGTAGGCCTTTTAAGATAAAACCTCACACCGCATAGCCCATGATTGGGGTAGTGTTTAAGTTAGATCGGCGGAGACTTGGCGAAGTGGAAGTGCAGACAGCACATTGTTCAGGGGATCAAGCGCAGGGTAGCGAGCCTGTAGAGCATCACAGGCGAGCCATGTAGAGCATTGCAGGTGCGCGGTCCACTAGATGAATGATCCAGATTAGGCTCTAGATCCTAGCCAAGAGAATGTATATTACAAGTCCGGACGATGTGAAGTTAGTGCGGTGGTAGCGACTAGATGGAGCCAACAATGCCAGAAATAGTCGAGCCCGTACACCGAGTTTTACCCACAGGATCATGGTTACACATGAGACTCAAGGAGGAGATGTACTTCGAAATGTTGTCGATTGGTCCAAAGTTGCAAGTGTTGAAGTTGAGGACAATATCGTTGTTATGTCCTTGAAGGTACGCACGCGCTCGGAGCTCCAACAAAAAAATACCCCTTTTAACTCCACCCAACAAACTTACACCCCAAAAGAGCTGAAATTCAATATAAACATTACAAACTACTACTACTTATTGAATAATATCACCCATTCATTCATATATAACGGTAATTTCCAATAACTTACGCATAAAGGTAGGAACTATATCAAGAAATATCATGGAAATAGTCGAATAACACTAAATGAATTGATTAAACGCTCTAGAAATCGAAATCAAAATCAAAGAGAAGAATTAGACATGAAAAAAAAAAGGTAGAGAGATTATGATTAAATAAGGAGAGTTAGTTACCTTCGAATGGGAAGGGTAAAGAAGTGACTGCGGGAGAATTTGTCCTTGAAGCCAAGCAAAGAGAAGGCAAAGGCCCCCCAAGGTGGCGAGAAGAGGATAGAGTGAAGCAACAGCTGTTTGGTAGAGAAAACGATGCGCGTAGAGACATGGAAGCAGCCATCTCCATTGTTTTGACTGATAAATTTACTTACTAACACAGTGAGTCGAGCGAAGGATCTCGCTCAAATTTGAACAAGAGAAAGAAAGAAAGATTGAGGTGAGGTGAGGTGAGGTTGGTTTCCAGGGTTTAATCAGCAGAGGACCGACTGCTCGAATCTGGGCCACAAACAGTGGATCGAGATACGTTTGATATGAAGGCCTCTAGAGGGTTCTAGTAGTGTACTAGGAAAAGTTATTCTTGTACTCTGTAATTATGTGACTAGGTCTTTTACCCAAATACCCTCACCCCAATTGCCCAAATTTTATGTCCAAGTAGAATTCGTGTTACAATTAAGGGAGGGCGTGGGATTTTATCCCTATTTCATTTCATTTATTCGGAATTGGGATGAGATCAGGATAGATAGACCTCATTCTGATCTCGTCATATCCCAAACCGGTTCGAAATGGGACAGGATGAGTGTGTACTAAATAATTCTCCAATAAAAAATAACAAAACAATTTCATCTTACAACTTACATTGCCCATACACCAATAATGTCAAACTTATGACATATAAATTTCATTATAACAATATTAAATCTCATATAAAATTTGTGAAGAGTTTATCTTGCATATAATAAGTTTGTCAAGTGAATGATGAGAGATGGAATGAGCCACTCCATAGGTCCGTATTGCATATTTCAACAAGAGCTGAAATATCATTCATACAAGATACAATTAGGAGCAATGTTCTCCAACTATACAACTTTTCCTTTATTTTTCACATGAATAATTGTTCTATAACCAATCTAAAATGTAAAAAAAAACATAAATTTTCATGGATTTTGATTGATCTAAAATATCAAAATTGAAGTTTTTATCTAAACAAAGAGTACTAAATCAAGCTAGTAAATTTTCAAATAGTAAATGTTTTGATTTAATTTCAACACATCCTAAACTTTTCATTAGAATAGTAGTTTGATTAAAATTAATAATAATAAATTTAAATAAATAAATTCGGATCGGGACGGGATGAGAATGATTCAAAATCTCCATCCTGATCTTATCTCACTCAAAATCGGGACGGGATGGGATCGGTATGAGTTTGACTAATCCCAAAATGACTCGAAAAATTGAGACGAGATCGGAATTGCGGAATGAGATGTTCAGCCCTAGTTACAACCACGATACAAGTACTCGTGTAGTCCGCCAATGCCCCCTATGTGTGCATATAGTTTTTTTTTTAATGTTATTACTTCCACGTGCACATTGCAAAGGAATTATATTTAAAAAATGTAAAAATGAAAAAGAAAAAACAAAACAAAAATATTATTGTCCATTTATAATGATTACAGGAGCAACTCATTGGGCTAATGTAACAAAATTGAAAAATCGATGGCAATTTATCGAACTTGATTTGTTTTTTTTTCTTCTAAATAATACGATATATTAATAATAAAAAGAAGCACATAAATCGAACTTGAATCTAAAATAGATTAAAAAATTACCCAACAAATTTTGTCTTCTTCTAGGTAAGATTGTAAAATGCATAATTTTGTTCTCTTTTCTAAAAAAAAATGACAGTAATAGCAGCAGGATCAACAACAGTCAACCAATCACCACAACCATTATCATTAGCCAACCAAGCACAACCTGTTGTTCTTCATGTTCTCTTCATTCTCCAATGGTGGGATCAACAACTACCATGATGCATTTATTAATGGTTAGTCCACTTAAGTATTTGAATCTGACTTTTTTTGAAATAACATTCAATAGAGAATAATCTTCCACTTTTTAGTCCACTTTAAGTATTTGAAGAATGGGAGATCTGTCATTTTGAGTGTCAAGATTGAATGATGCATTTATTGATGGTTAATCCACTTAAGTATTTGAATCTAGTTGAAACATCAAAACTTGGTTTATGTTGGTTTCTATTTTGTTGAGCTTAGACTCTTGGAGTTGGTTTAGTTTGGTTTGTGGTGTTAAACTTGGTTTCTCAAGGAGACTGGTATGTTTTTGTTTGTGTTTTATTGACATTAAATCTTGGAGTGTAATGGAACTTTCTTTATTATTTACTATGACATAAATTTGTTTTATATTATAGAACTAGTCATTGAATGCACGCATGTGTATGCCACTACTTATTTTACCACCAAAAGTTTATTGCAGTTTGCCCAAGAAGTGGGTACACTTTAACTTAATTTTTAAAATCTAAATCTCGGGTCCGAGATCTATTTCCTATTCTCCTTGACCTTGATCTGCCCATGGAACATGTGTGAGCCAAAGATCACCGATGTGGCGGCCAATAACATTCCGATGCTTAAGTTGGACAAGGCTTGAGAAATGTGTAATATTGTAAATTGGGTTCTGTAGCATATCTTTGTTGTTCAACCTTATGGCCTATTTATCATGTGATAGTCATTGTTCAACTAGGTATTTGGTATCATAGTTTAGGAAAAGACATATTGTTGGAGATCCTTTCCTAACTAGAAGTCGTCTATGTAGGGGAGTTTCCCTACACGACTTGTGCTCCTAGATCTGCAAAAAATTCTTTCATTGTGGAGTGTTGTTTATACAGGAGAATTTTCATACATAACTTATACTCCTGTATTTCTTTCTTGATAGGAGTCGATGTATTGTTGGCATGCTCGTCTTAGGTCGATCCCCCAGATACTTGCCTTATTAGGTCTTATGGGTATTGGGCTTGACCATGTGATGTATGGGCTTAATAGGGCGCTTCAACTTCTTGGGCCCTGCCTCGGTAGGCTTCGTGTTGTCTGAGCTTTGCCAGATTGGGTGTGCAATTAGGTCCCCTTTGCTCTGTTAACGAAATCATCATGACACGTGTACAATGCACATTACTGGACGATTTGGTGTATCATTAGCTACTCCCCTGAGTTAGTGGACCAGCTTGTCGGTCCACTTAGTTATGTCATGAAGGAATTGGACGATCATAATGATTGAGTCTGAATCATCATCTCAAGCGACGTGCGTCATTAATTGAGTATGCGACTACTAAAAAAGGAGGGATTCCTTGCTTATATATAAATCCTTGTTTTTGCAGAGTTTTGTTTATTTACTCATTCATTTCCAAAGACTCTGCTTTGTTGTTTTGCTTTCTGCGCTTTTGGCTTTGTTCAACTTTCGTAATAAAAAATTTGTGCATTATTCCATGGTGGAATAGAATCAGCTTTCCGATGAACTGTTCACTAAAGGTCGTAACATTTTCGAGGAGAGGTCAATATCCAAGGTGAATCTGGAGGGTCTTCGTGAGAAGTATGGGATCCCTGATGATCTGGTGCTCTTCACATTGGGCACTAGTCAAACGCCATTGTCTCACCCGGAAGGATTTATTTGCTTGTACAAAGGTATGCTTCAATCAGGCGTTCAATTTCCTGTTATCAAGAAAATTTAAAGCTTTCTGGCGTACCTCGGCATTCCGCCTGCTTAGCTGGTGCCAAACGGGTACAGGACGGTGATCGCCATTCTGATCAGGTCGAAGGATGCTGATGTCCGAATGTCTCCCAGGGTGATCCAACTGCTCACCTCTCCTCGGATAAATGAGCATATTGTGTTCATGTTTAAGCCGTTGGCTTGTTTCGGCAAGTTGTTGGACGATTACAATTTCTGGCAAAAGTATTGTTTCATGGCTCCTACTGACTCGAAGTATTTCGAGCTTGATTGTTGTCCGATCGAGTGGGAGTTCAAACAACTGAGTGAGTTTAATTGTTATCCGTGCTTTTTATAGGGAAATTTTCAACAACCCCTTTTCTCCCGAGGACGAAGCGACCATGGATAAATTTCGCGACATGCCTTTAATGCGGGTGGAGGATGTCGTGCAGCCCGTCAACATCAAGCGCAGTGGGCTGTGGGCTTACTGGCACGAGGCTCCCACTCTTTTTAGATTTTTGAAACCGAAGCCTGAAAGCAAACCTTCTTCGAAAAAGAGGAAACTCCCGAAGGTTAAGATCCCTAGCCCGTCAAGGAGGGCAGAAGTGAATGAGGCTATTTCTTTTTCTATGCTTTCAAATATACCTCGTATTATGGCTACGCCTGCTTCCAAGCAGTCGACCCCACGGAAGGTGTTGTGCCCGAGAAACACGATGCTCATGTGAAAGCTCCCATTTCCCTTCCCGACTTGAAAAAGATATATCTGAAAATGGTGGAGGTTGAAAATGCAACGAAGTTGGGCACTGAGTAGGTGAAGGTTATGAACAACCTGTTGCTGCGGGTGGGTATGGCAGCTTCATCCTATATGGGTCCGACTCGTCCTTTTTCATTGGAGGATTTTGAATATAACCCCTCCTTGGATCGCAAGTCTCCTCAACCTGGTGAGAAATCTCCTGACTGTCATCCTATGGTGAAAGGTCCCCTCCACGTCGCCTGTTCTGTCCTCCGTCCCGATCTCGACCTCAGATTGAGGTGACGACGAGTCTGAGAGATAATTCACTCCCCTCTTCCCTGTCAACTGCTTCCAAATCAGCTCGTGAGAGAGAGTTGATCGTTGTAAGGGGAGAGTGGTGGAGGAGGACCCTAATGCGGTGAAGACAATAAAGGGCAGTAGGGAAAATGGTGGAGAAGGGCTTTGATGTAGTAAAGACAATGAAAGGCGGTGCTGGCGTGATTCTGCTCCCAATGGACCTTCACCTAGATGGTAAAGATGAGCAACCAGACCTGACATCAGGAGGTTGACATTTCTTATGCCTCCAGGCGACATATTAGTAGATGGAATGAATGACTATCGAATTATGCTCTGAAGCTAGAAGGTGATACGCTAGGAGAGCGTATGGAAAAGAGGTAAAAACATCTCATGCTGGGGATGTCATATCTGAACCAAGTTATCATCACTGGGATGGAAGTTGAAGCTGCTCGTGAGAGAGTGTATACCATGGAGTGAGTCTTTGCGAATTTGCAGAAGTCGTGCTTTGACGCTTTCCACGAAATCGAATCATTGAATAAGCAGTTTGAAGGTCAGAGGCCTGCTCAATCGGTTGTTGATTCGGAGGCCTGGTGGACAAAATCGGAAGCTCAGATGGCCCACTTGGAAATGCTCGAGTCCGATTTGGCAGAGACGGTATCCGCAAGGGACGAGTCTTAGGAAGAATTGAACCATGTCCATCATGACTTAAAACTTGCTCATGAGACTGCAAACAAGTTGCAGGCTATGAGTATTGAGAAGGCCAATAAGGAGTCCGAGTGAACTATTCGATGTCAGTAGCTGGAGGCTGATGTTGATTTTAATGCCAAGAGTGTGAAGGACAACAGAGAAGTAGCTCTTCATGGCGCAAATGAACTTAGCGAAGTCAAGGACAACTTGAGTACAGAGTAGTCAAAAGCTGACGCCCTGTTGTGCAGACTAGAACAACTGAAGCGAGAGCTTGTTGAATCAAAAGTGTGCGAGGAGAAGATCCTCAAGGCCTAGGGAGTGTTCGAGTTTAGCAGAGTTGTGAAAGGAAGGTTGAAACTATTGGAGCTGATGAAATAGGAGCATGTTGATTGGGACCTCTCATACTATAGAGAGGCGTCTTTTGCGAAGTTTGGATAAGCTCCATCAGAAGAAGAGGGTGACCCAGATCAGGGTGTTCGAGCAACAATGTGTGCGGACGCATCCCCTACTTCTTTTCCTACCAAGTCAAGTTCCACTGTATTTGAACCTCCTCTTGACGAGGAGTAAACTTTGTATTTTTCGGATCATCAATGAAAACCAACTTGTTACGTAACATTTTGTACTTGTACTTTCTTTAACTTTTTTTTCTAGTTTTTTTTTCTACTCTATCTTATCGAGATGTTACTCTTTAGACAAGAGATTTTGCTAAGTCAGGAAATCGTAGGATTGATCTGCTGATGAGAGTTCTAGTCGCTTATATTGCGATAGTTTAAGCAATCCTGGTTTGTATTCTTTGGAGATTAAGAAGTTGTCTCGACCAAACCCTGTAAATTGGGAAACTCCGTGCAAGGGAATAATCTTGGCTAGCAACAGATTATTCGTGCTCATCATATGTTTGATTCCTCAAGCCATTGTAATCCATCCTTGGCAGACTAGGCTGTAGGTCGAACCAACAATTGTCTTCGCTAGTCTAAGAGAACTAGCCAAACTGTGGTTAAACAAAGCATTATTGTGAGTGGTCGGATAGTGATCCTAGCGAGTTGTCCGAGTTAAGTTTCACGATCTCTAACTAGACTTCCACATTTTAGACCATTTTTGTCCGTTCTTGGCGGACTAGGCCTCAGATCGGACTAGAAGTTATCGTTGCCCGTCGTAACTAAGTAAACTTTTGTAAGGTTTGATGATCATTGTTTATCGTTCGATGATGATCCCTGGCAAGTCATCTTGATCAGGCATTGAGAGAGCTAATTAGATTCCCACTTTTTAAGTCATCTTCATCCGCACTTGGCAAACTGCGGTCTTAGAGCGAACCGAAAGTTATCTTCATCAGTCAGAATTGATTAAATTTTGGTCGAGTTTAGCGACCATTGTCTGTAGTTGGACAATGATTCATGGAAAGCTATCTTGATCAGGCGTTAAGAGCGTTGACTAGACTCTCACTTTTTAAGCCATTGTCATCCGCTCTTAGCAGACTATGCGTTAGAGCGGACCATAAGTTATCATAATTAGTCGAAAAGGACTAAACTTTGGCCCAGTTCAATGACCATTGTTTGTAGTTTGACAATGATTCTTGGCAAACCATCTTGATCAGGCATCGATAAAACTGACTAGTTCGAACCCATCTTCATCCGCGCTTGGCAAATTATGGTCTTAGAGCGGGCCAGAAGCTATCATCATCAGTCGTTATTGACTAAACTTTGGTCTAGTTCGTCGACCATTGTCTATAGTTGGACAATGATCCCTGGCAAGTCATTTTGATCAGGCATTGAGAATGTTGACTAGATTCCCACTTTCTAAGCCATTGTCATCCGCTCTTAGCAGACTAGGCATTAGAACGGACCATAAGTTATCGTCGTCAGTCGGAACTAACTAAACTTTGGTCAGGTTCGGCGACCATTGGCTGTAGTTGAACAATGATCCCTGGCAAGTCATCTTAATTAGGCGTTGAGAGCGCTGACTAAACTCCGGCTTTTCAAGCCATCATCATCCGCTATTAGCAGACTAGGTGTTAGAACGGACCAAAAGTTATCGTCATCAGTCGGAACTAACTAAACTTTGGTCGGATTAGGCAACCGCTTGGCCTTGGGCATGTAAGTATTACTTGGGTGTCCTAATTTACTCACTTCACCAGATAGTCCGACACAGGGGTCGTATTAGCAAGTTTGATTCTGGAGTTAGGTCGCAATAGATTGTCCAGGCTGAATTTCAAACAGATTTGATGAACAACAGTGGAAACTTTAATAGAGCAGATACCTTGGATTTATTGACAATATCATTGTAGGTGTGTTCTACATTCTGTGGGCGCTTAAGGCTTCTGCTTCTTGCGTTTGAGTACATATCGGGTCATTTTCCGTCTTTTGGACTGAATCTGACCTGACTCTCATTTGGGCCATTAGTTAGCTAGGGTTTATTGGCGAGATCATCGTGCCACGTGTATGACGTAGATTGCGAGATGGTTTAGTATCAGTTACTCCCCCTAGTCAATGGGATTGCGTGCAATGCCATTATTTCAATGAATGTGAACTTGTGTACTTGCAATTGGAATCGTTGCCTCCTTATTTTCCATACGACATTTAATGCTGACGTAACTACTGAGTGACCTTGTTTCATGAACCGTCACTCCTATATATAGGCTGGTTTTCACCATTTCAAGCGTTGCCATGAATGATGTAGAGCATGTTTATCAAATGCATCTTTCTAGAAAATATGTTTTGGGTTCTACAAAGGCTAAAGGAAGATCTTATTTGTTGAAGTCTTCGAATGTTCTGACATTTGCTGCGACGTGTCTTGACAAGACCCGCTATTGGTTGATGCCACCTGGTTTGTGTGGGCATCCTTTTGGTTTTATGGGACCTCATAATTTGTTGTTACATTGCGAATAAGAGTTACAAACTTCCCCTCAGGGGTCAAGTTTGTCTTCCATCTTTCAATGCTCTTAGGGCATCTTTCGCCATCCAGTTTGGGGAGATATTACCCGTAACCAAATTGGGGTGGCAGCTGCTACTGTATCTACTGGACTTCACTTGTGTTGCCACAGCTAGAAGGCAGATTAGCGAAGCTCTAGTGGATCTGGTCTGCGGTTCTAGGGGGTGCTAACTCTACATAACCCCAGGCATCCCTCTTTTGAGGGACATCCACATCGGCCTATTTTTGCTTTCACTTTTAAATCATCCTTGCAAGGCTGATTATTGAAGCAAAGTATTATGCCTGTACCTGCAACTTGCAGCCTATTTGGGTACTTTTGCTTTCACTTTTGATTCATCTTCTCAAGGTAGATTGGCAAAGCGAAGTCTTGACGTGCGTTTCAGCGGATCCATACTCACACCAGACTTAGATACTTATAATGTATAAACTTTTGTACTAGTTAGTCAAGCAAAATTTGTAACAATTTTCTTAGTAATCAATCAAGTATGTTTTCTATAATTCACGTTTTATTACTTGAATGAATTTGTATCATATTGGCTTGTGCAAACAATTCTTCTAGATTGAAAAAGAAAAGAAATCAAAACAATATGATAGTTTGACTACGAGCGGGACTAAGCGAATCTGGCCCTTAAGGAGATGCACATGGTTTTGGTTCAGATTGTGTAGCTCCCTTGGCAAAGTATCACGTTTTTCCAATGGTAGTGAAGTCACTAAAAAGTGAACTTTGTGCGAGTGAGTCATTCTTTGCTGGTTGTCAGTTTCGAAATAGCCGTCGGTTTGTCGAAGTGTTGCTATTTAGCCTTGTATTGAACTGGAGTGACAGACAGATGGTATATCTAGTGCAGGATTCTAACTCATCGTATAGTTGAGTCTCTGTTGTCAGAGCTTTGTCTTGGTCCGTAAGAGTTGGGTCATGTTTAGAGGTGGCCTTCACGCTCTGAACCATGTGAGGTAGTGAAGGGTTGTTTTTTAGACAAACCTTATCCTAGCTCGTGTAATCTGCACGAGCTCCTCATTTCTCGTGTTTCTTTTTCGTAGAGGTGGCATTAGCTAGCTAGTCTGGCTGGCGAACATTGGGTCTTCCCTTCGGACTACTAGAGTTTCTTCGTCCGTGCAAGGTGATTCTTCCATCTTATTTGGGTCCAATCTCTGATATGTCTGTCCTGCGAGCCTAAGATGTAATTGCTAATAATCCAGTAGTTTCAGCACTGTGTAGTGGTAGTTTCTCGCAGAAGCACTACACAAAAAACCCCCATTAGCAACGGTTCTATACCGTGGGCGTAACCCATTGCCACGGCTAAGAGCCGTGGGCTACAGAGGCGTCACGAAATTCTTTGTAACGGCTATAAACCGTTGCTAAACATTGTAGCAACGGTTTTATGCTTGAATAGGGGTGGTGATTTTCAGCATTTAGCCATGGTTTTAAACCGTAGCAAGAAGAATAGCAACGGTTTTTAGCCGTGGCAAAAATAGCCACGGTTTTAAGCCGTGATAAAGTATGGATACTAGCAACGGTTTTAAACCGTGTCTCATTAAGTAGCAACGGTTTTAAGCCATGGCTAAACAGTGAGAAATAAACCGTGGCAAACGTGATAGCCACGGGTTTTAGTCGTTGCAATAGTTAGTCACGGTTTAAAACCGTGGCAAATTTTTTTTTTAATAATTTGTTTAATTTATTTATTTATTATTATTATTATTTTTGCTATCAAATGACTTTGAGTCATTGAGTCAAAATCTATCAAATAATGGAGGCAAAGTAATGTAATTAATAAGAAAATGTATTACATTGAGTCAAAATCTATACATGGTACACACTAATTGTGACCTGAAGGGTCCTCATGTTATGCCAAGTGAATGTAGCCTTGAATGCACTAGAAACAACGTGGATGGTCTTGTTTGCTTCTGGAATCCTCTTCACATATATCTTCTTAAGATAGTTTCCCGCACAACTCATGGCACACCTGCAAATTGGAAACAAAAAAACAAAAATCTTGAATTATATCTTTTCTCACTGCCAATTATTTCAGATGCACATGAATAGAAGCAAATGTATGGCCAAGTTAAGTCTTCTTACACAAGATGGTAAATTATTAAGCATGTCACACTAATTTGGACATTTAAAAGGCATTCCATTGTATTGACAAAAGTGAATGGCAGTTCAAATACTGAGATTATCTCATCGAAGATTGAAAATATATAAATAAAGTTCTATGCCTACAAACTAACAAGAACTAAATGACTTTAGCACCTAAGAATCTGAATATTTCTGATGATTCCCATGGGAAAGAAAACTTAATCTATGGATTAGTTTATTCAACGTGTAAAAAAAATTGGGGAGGAGAACTTTAAATTGATGGCATAAACAACAGAGGATATATGCTACCATGCACAAGACTACAATAAAGTCGGAGTACTATGGAGAAATGTATGTGAAATTATTACGTTTGTGCAAGAAGAAGTAAGAGTCTCCTTTGATGAGTAGGGTAATCAAGTAATAGAACCTCAGGCCCATTTGGTGTTACAGAGAATGCCCGCCTTGTCAATGCGTACCTTATGGCAATAGCTAAACTAATCTGTGGTAAAAAATGAAAATCATAAAATACAAATTACGCGAAGTTTTGCAGCCAAGGTTGAAGGAGTGCAGATCCATCTTCAAGATGAAAGAAAATAGATACAAACACATTTACCTTTGCCTGGTTTACTGCACTTAGAGAGATGGTCACATGACCAGATGTCAGTGGGGGTCAGGAATGCTGCAAATCTCTGAAAAAAAGAAATAGATTGAAATTTTTTTTTCTTAAAATGGCTAGCTTCAACTGAATAGGACCACTATTGTTTCCAGAGAAACTGTCAAGAGTTGGAGTTAGAAGTAGTTCTCACCTGATCTAGATCTTTTATAGCACTCAAATATTGACCGTCAGGTGATACATCAGCAACTGAATTCAACAAGTTCTCTCGAGGGATTCGGACATTGTCAAACCTGACATAAAGGCAGCACCATGATGAACTCAGAAGCATATATACGCAGTTAAAATGAGAATGGACTGGGAAACGAAATAAATAAAAGATAAAAAAATTTCTATTGTACCATATACGACCATTATCAACACCATTCAGTCCAATTTTATGACCACAGTCTGCAATACAGACGTTTGGGCATACATTCCCTTTTTGATCTCTAATCTGAGCTATGAATGCACTCCCGTACCAAACCATCTCGACATCAATTGGCAACTGTCACTAATAATGTCTTGATCATCAAAGTACTCCCGTACCTTGGCAGCTCCTCCAATCCAGTACTTTTGAGCTGATTCACAAGGTGTGTTGATGATAAACTCTCCAGTATTTGAGTCATAAGTTGTGATTGTTTCAATTCCTCTAACCTGATACATATGGATCACAATGCAATTAGTTACAGAGGATCAAGAAGAAAATAGAAGAAATAAAACAAGCTATCTTAGTAGCAATTGAATCGATCATCTTCACATACATTACTTCCATGTCCCAACTTCGACATTGCAAAACAACCCTTGACCACATATTTTTCAGTATCCCTCAACCATTTCTCATGATGCTGCTGCGTACCAAAGAATTGGACAGCACCACCCCTGTGACATGATAAGAGAGAGCATGTGCTATGTAAGTTTCTTCTTTGTGGTGTGCAAATTACACAAATAACAAAAAAAACTAAAAACATGTAATGTAATCATCTTGATTCCCTAATCTTAGTTCCATTTTGGAAGTATTTTCTTGTTTGGGAAGCTTACTGGCTCGATAGATCAAGATCCAAGCTAACCAGTAACATGGGAAACCTATTTGTGTTCCTACAAAATATAAATACAAAATGAGGTACAAATTGATCAATTTAGTCTAGTTCAAGATCTTATAATCACAGATTTCAACATGATAAACTGGATATTTCATCCAATCAGCCAACCTATTGTATGTGTAGGCTTGACACATACTGTGCCCAGTTAGAATCCATTGTACATCCAAAGAAGGACAACAATAGTATCAAAAGAAAATAGATAAAGGAAAGAACATGTAATGGATTAGAAACTTCAAGGGTACGTATCGCAACAGCGGTGTCCATATTCACTAATGAAAGATCACCTTGGTCATCCTAACACAATTGTTTAGTTGTCATAATACAGATAGGTCGAATACTAGCAATTATCTAGAGGAACAATGTCAATGCAATGGGACCCAAAGAGAGAGAAGATATTATATTATAAGTAGCACGTTTGAATCCCTAAATCTTCTAAAGCCCGACTTTATGTGACCTGGCATAACAATACAAGTGGTAAACGTACACACTGTATCATACCATATCATTAAATGCATGAGTAGAAGAAGTCGAGTGCTGCTTGTTTCTTATTCAATTTACTTGCATAGTTCCATACCAACTTTAGCAATCCTCCTAATTTTCATAGATTTGAGTATATGCTTTACTTTCTTAGTCAGAAATTTATTCTCATGGTTGAATCTCATACTTCTATACCCAAAAAGTGCTCGAGAGGAACCAAACCCTTTGTATGGATATTCTTACATACCCCGGTAACAACTAAGTCACCGACATATACAACTAATGAAATAAAGCCCTAGAAACTGACAGAAGAATATTGCATGATCGTATTTACTGGTTTGATTCATGACATAAGAGCTAACTGAAGTATCCAATCTAATTGGTTACTCAATTCCATTCTTATTATGCTGAACAAAAAAAAAAGTAAGAAGAAGAGGAAAAAAACACATTCTAGATAAAGCAATCAAACTTCAGTATCCTCGGGGCATGTGAAGAAACTAAAAGGCTAGATTAATGCTCAAAATTTATCACTTCAACTAACCACATGATAGGTAGAATATTTGAAGAGAATGTAAAGGTACCTGATTCCGGTATGAATAGAAATCATTGGATCCAAGAATCGTAATATCAAGACCTGCATGAGAAATTCTGTTAGGACTAGGATACTCGAAGTTCATAATCTTAAACAAATGAACAAAAAGCACCAGCAATACCTTGCAAGAGCAGCTTCTGTAGTACAACACCAAACTGGGCAGCAGTTTCAACCTGAATGCACAAAGAAAATGCAACTTTTTAGGACAAGTATCCAATATTGGAGTTTATACCATCCTGACAACAAAACTTACTTTGTCAAAAAAACAAAAAAAATTTGAAAGGAAACTAACAAAGACCAGGCAACATATACTTATTTCCATTCAAAACTACTTAAAAAATCAGCATAGCTGGAACTAGAAGGGATAAATGGAAGCATTACAGGCAGCATATACTTAAAAAATCAGCATATCTGTACTGTATACACTATACAGACAACAACTTGAAATGCTTAACAATAGGATGAACATTAGAACATGCAGACCTTAGAACATGCAGCATCCAAACTTCATGAAATCCTACCAATTTTAATACCAGGCATACCTTAGAACAATAGGTAACTAGTTATAGAACTTGCTTAGAAGTCATTTATAGATCATTTGTGATTAAAACTTTGCAGCCTCTTATTTTGAAAGAAAATATTTATTACAGAAAAGATATAAGATATTTAGAGAAAAATGTCATACCCTTGATATCATCCACAGTTACGAATGTAGGATGGCACATGACTGCAGCTTTGATGTCACCTGACTTTGCAAGTTGCACAACTATCTTGGCTGGGAATCAAAACTATATATAGTTAGGTCTAAATTAAAGCTACAAGTATGGATAGTATGACAACTAACTCGATGTCACATGCATGCAAAATCAACCCAAACATGCATATAGGGCATAAAGGATGAACTGCTGAAGTTATTGGAAGATAAAATTCAAAGAAAATCACCAGAGGTAGAGACTCAAAGTTTACCTTTTCCTGAATTGAGTGAATAACAGAATTATAAAGCTCAAGCAAGCATTTCGTCTGCAGATCTTCACCTCTACTTGAACATAACTCTGCTTCAATGTTATTAAAGTAATCCATGAGAAAGAATCAACACATCACTTGAACTTGAACATAACTCTGTTTCAATGTTAGTAGGATTACAATTCTTGATGACAATATCGACCAATTAGATAGCAGTAGTTTAGAAATATATCAAGAAAACTCGACAGACCTAGGGAATCTTACTTGACAGCCTGATTAATGACTTCAAAGGGATTTGTCCCAGCATGCATACAGACTAGATGAAGCCCTTGATTGGTCTGAGCATCTGTATCTCCTGAAAATAAATCAAGACAAAACACCAGAGTTGGTTTGGGTCCTCCATACCCATATCTTTCTTGTTTTTAAAATGGTGAATAGGTCCCTACTGATTTGGATTCAACCATGCCAGAACTTGGAAAAGTCTTTGAAAGATCTGGAATTATTATTTCTATTTCCTACATAAAGGGCCACCATAATCAAATCCATAAAATAAGGAGAAAAAAAGTTTTAAAAACGAGATGCATCAAGTAAAACTTCATAGCTAGCAAACAAAATTGATGGAAGCATCATGTTCCTGGCATGCTCTAATATCAGATATACAAAAATTGCATTCTTTCATGATGATGATGATGATGAATATGATGGATTCAACATCAACATATGCTCAGATGTAGGAAGTGGCATATTGTCAAAACCAAAGTTATGCATTTTAAATAGGAAGTGGCATGTTCTAATAAAAAGGTGCATAAAATAACAAGTGTCTTACCTGCCTTGCATATTTGATCCTAAAGAGACCATAACAGATAACAGAACATCCTGCCTTACAGAGAGGATCTTCAAGAAACTTTTGATTATTGTTTCCAACATCTAGCATCACTGGAAGTATCTATAATAAAAATAACAGTAAACTGAGAGTACTTGTAATGGTATAATGGTATATGCAGCAGTATTCGAAAGCTGAAAGACATAATATATTGAAGAGAATTAAAAGTGAGACAAGCTCACACTTTATGTAAGAACATTTTACCAAAGGTGTTCGTTTGCTGTTGTCTGCTTCATTCGGATCCAAACCGCGTCTAAGTAACTAGTGCAACAGAAGATCATCCCCTCTATAGGCACCGAAACATAAACCCATAAGTTATCAGGAAAAGATAGTCATAGGATGTATAAAATGTTATTAAGATACAAAGTTTCACTCGTATACTTTTGTGATAATGCAGTCGCAAGCTCCCATCCATTTCTCCATTTGGGTCTCAAATCCTCGTACCTAAAGTAAGCAAAGAACAGCTTAAGGAACCCCCCATATCAATGAAAACATACACAATCATGTAAGAGAAATTACGGAATTATGGATAGTAGAAGCAAAATGTTCACCTTCACAGGAACATTCCATTCAATTGATTCTAGCTTGGAAGCCAATGTTTTATTACGGCCACAAAGAATAATAATTTGCCCAATTGGCTTGCCTAACTCTTCATCAAACAATGATTCTCCGAGAGCTTTTGCAGTTTTCCTGACAGGACCCATCCCTTCACCACCTCCCATTAGCAAAACAGCAGGCAAGTTTGGATCCATTTCTAACTCATCCCGTAACTGGTCCTGTTTAGATGTTGAACAGACTAAAATAAGATACTATTTATTACATCAAAATAATTCATTTTAAGAAAACCAAACAGAGTCATTTAGTAACACATTAATCTCAAGTCTAACCTTCGAGATAATTGCTTGACAAAAAGAGGGCCTCACAGGCAAGCCAAAGACACGAATCTGATTGGGTTCTAGGCCATCTACCAAAGCTCTCTTGGCTACCTCCTCTGAGGGGCAGTAACATCTACTGACTTTAGTACTGAATCTATACAAAAAACACATTGGTCAGATCCTCCTAAAGGCATGATAGTTAAACCTCCTACAAAATGTAATTTGAATTTTAATTGACTGACCAAGTGCGATGGCAGGTGTTGAGGTCTGTAATGACTGTAACAAACACTACTTTCTTCTGTGATGGCATGTGTTGAGGTCTGTAATGACTATAAGCCATCAAGGTGATTTGTACCCTATAAATGCAAGACTATTCAGAGATCAAAGCCAGACTCAGAGCTACGGATGTTGGAATGCATACACACACAACGCAATGTTCCCATCCAAATCAAACTTTTGGAAGCGACTAACCGTGCCAAGAGGTATCCATTATGTGTGTATGGACTCTATCTAGTGTAACTGACAAGCCGTGTATATGAAATGTAGTAGTTCATACACATCCAGCACTACAGCATACCCAGGCAGAGTCTAATCACATCTTCAATGCATTGGTGAATTATGCCCAACATACCATTATTATTATTGAAGTAAAGAGGTCGAGGCACTAACTATAAACATATAGAATGGGCAGGGCAAGATGCATGATTCATGTCCCAAAAGCAAACTCCCATGCAAAGCTCACAAATACAAACATTCTCTTCAACAGTAATAGAGTGAGTACCCTACCATCCACTTTTCTCAAGTCCAACATTAGAATTCAGACACAACCCCTTCCCTGACCCATTTCAACTCCAACCACTAAAGTCCTCATTTCTCTACTTTTTGTTTGTTAAGAGATTCTCAAGTCAACACCTCACAATACTATATAACCCCCCTCATACCATTGCACTTGTGCAAAAATTCAACCAACTGGCATGAAATTTAAGCTAGCTCTGTGAAATTTAAACTTAATAATAGTATGAGAAGCATATTTTTAAATTTGTTAGCAGTTTTTCATGTTGGGTTTCTGCTGTATGTAGTAACTATTGAATCTATAATGTAGAAAGGACAGAAACCAATTCAACACTACTGTTCTTCCATCTCCCCCACTTCCACAAACACCAATATTGTACAGAAGTCTGCATTTCTTATTGTGAAACCATCTTGGCATAAAGGGGTTTTAAAACTCAACAATCTACTTCAAAATACGTCGGCAAGACCATCACAAACTACAACTACAAAATGGATTTTCACAAAACACAAAAATCACCAAAAAAAAAAACCACAAATCTGAGATTGGATACCAAAAAAAAAAAACACAACTTCAACCGAGAATGCTAAAAATGATACAAATTCAAATAGATTCTAAAGATTGCACAAATATGAGTTTCGGTACAAAATACCTTGTCAATCCGTCACCAACCGCTCAAATCGCAGTATATAGATCCTATACAATAGACACAATGAAACAAATTGAATCAATGAGAGATGAGAACAATAGAAGAGAAGAAGAGAGAGAGGAAGAGAGGTTAGGCAAACCTGGAGGAGGGAGATGAGATCACAGAGGAGGAGAGGAGAACCGATTGAAGGCTGCGAAGGAGGAGGAGGATCTCGAAGCTCGAATGGCTAGATGGCCAAACCCCATCGCGTTTTGTTGCTTGTACAAACACAGACACTGCACTGTGTTTTGGTTGTTTGGGTTGCTCGAATTCTCCCTCTCTCTTTCCTTCTCCTTCTCTCTTTCCCTCTCCTTGAAATTTTAGGGTTTGAAGCAAAGGGTTGAAAAGGGGGAGATGGAGCAGGAACGCGCGGGAAGCAATTTTTTTCCCAAAATTACGCCCGTGAGAAATCGACTTCCTTCTCCACACGTCCACGTGCAACACACGTGCACTTTTGCAACGGTTTTAAGCCGTTGGGCACTATAGCCACGGTTTTTAACCGTGGCAAACACACCAACGGTTTAGAACCGTGGCCAAGCCTTTTTTTAGCAACGATTTTAAGCCGTTGGGCACTATAGCCACGGTTTTTAGCCGTGGCAAACACACCAACGGCTTAGAACCGTGGCCACCCCTGTGTAGCTAATCAGGTCTTTTGGTGTAGTGAAGGTTGGTATCCTCGAATGGTTCCTTCCGCCTGATTGGTAGTGTATTTGATGCATGGGTGAAAAATGTAAATTACCGCATCCATCTGATGGAGCCAAGGTATTCCTATGATGATGTTGTAGGTGGATGGGGCATCAACCACCATGAACTCCTGAAAAATGACTTTATGTAGTTGTGGCTCTCTCGCCACTACTGTTAGTCTAATCTTCTCTCCATTAAATCCAATCATTGGGTGACTGGTGGGTATCAAGCTCACCTTTTTGAGCTACATGTTGCAGAATGCATCAAGGAACAGGACGTTCAGAAAGCTTCATGTGTCTACCAAGGCTCTTTTCACTTCCCACTTCGCTATGAGAACCGAGATGACCAGGGCGCCATTGTGAGGAGAATGGATACCTTGGAGGTCCTTCTCCGTGAATATCAAGGGTTGGATTGGGCTCTGAATGCGTGCATATTGTACTTGTCGGTCCTCGTAGGTGGGTTGCGCCCACATATCGAGGAGCGTCCTTTTTGAGACCTGTTGGATTGTTCACTTTTCGAGCCGACCCCATAAAGAACATATATGATGCCAGGAGCTTATTTCTCTATCTGTTTGACAACATCTTCATTTTCTTTGACCAGTCTTGTCTTTTTTCCGGGCTCATGAATTCTTTGAGCTCGCCCTTCTTAATCCAGTAGTCAATCTCACTTCTGAGACTTTTGTAGTCCTCAATGTCGTGGTCGTTGTCCATGTGAAATGAGCAGTATTTGCCATTATCACACTGGGAGGGATCTCCTATCTGTTCAGTGGACCACTTCATTTCTCCCCAATTCTTAATGGTGTTGAGGACGTCGGACAGGACTGGAGTTGAAGGGAGTGAAGGATTTGGGTCTGACAAAGTTGGAGGCTTTATCTTGCCTTGTGCGGCCAAAGTCTGGCTTGTTGTCATTCTGATTCCTCTTGTTTCTGTCATCATCCTTTTTTCCCTCATTTTTGTCTCTGGGACCATAAGGTTTGTTTTAAGCTTCTGCTTCCTCTTTGGCGGCCAACATCTCGTCAAGAATGATGTATTTTTGGGCGCTCTTCAGCAAGTCCGCCACGCCAATCGGAGGTTCCAGAGTAAGGAAGTTGTAGAATTGGCCTCTCTTCAAGCCCGAGGTAAAGACTGTGACCGAGGTGTCATCGTTGCAGCCGTAAATGGGAGTTAACCCATCATTGAAGCAAGTGAATTACTCCTTCAGCGTCTTGTTTGGTTTTGTCTGAGGCTGAACAAATAATGCAGACACTTCCTGATCCATTAATTTCCAATAAAACGGGTGAGGAATGCTTTGGCCAGCGTCCAAATGAGTCAATAGATTTCGGAGAGAGATTGTGAAACCAGGTCAACGCTGCTTTCTTCAGGCTGGTGGGAATGTTTGGCACAGTACTGCTTCAGATCCATATTTGAGCGCAATCACATGCTGGTAATGATGTAAGTAGTCGTACGGGTCTGTTGTCCCGTCATAAAACTCCAGCTTTGGCGGGCTGAACTTCTTCGGCAGTGACTCGTTCATGATGTGATCCATGAACGAAAGGACGATGAGGTTGTACAACACGTTTGGATTGGTGGCCCCAAGTTGAGGAGGGTTCTGCGAGGCGGGTTCGACGACCTTAGTCGCCGGGTCTCCATCGACCGCTCCTTTGCCCTTGGTCCATTAAGAGCTTGTGGGGACGTACTGACTATCTTGAATGCGCTTTCTGGTGTCTTCTGTGGACAGGGCTCTTTGCAGCTCCTTATCTCCTTTTGCGAGTGGAGGGTTTCGTTGAGTGAGTATATCCACCGCTTGTGCAATTTGCTGCACTTGGACTGATAGTTGATCCACGCTAGGGCCCGTCGCAGCTGCTGTCGGTGCGGGGATCCGGTGTTGTCCCCCCTGCGGAGCCGGTGTCAGCCCAACACTGATCCAGTCCAAACGGTTCTAAGCCCGCTCAATTCAGTCTGCCAGGTGGACCCGAACTCTCACAACATGCTAGACTCACACGTCTCACAGCTATCATTACTACCCATAAGTCCTACTATGGAAATTATCTCAAGGATTAGCTTCGGATGGGTAACTACAATTGCTCTCTGCTTCCAACAAAGAAGCAAATGCCAGAATACATTCCACACTGAGAATCTTCCTTCTACGGATTGCTCTTGCATTGGAAACTATCTCCCGCGTATCTAGAAGAATATGGCTAACAGGGAACTTACCTTCTACAAAATGACTCCTAATTAGAGAAGGATCTCCATGAAGATCTTCTTCCTAGACTACGCCTACGATGGTCTGGTAGAACCAGGACTCCTAGCACTATAAAGTAGACATGAGGTTGGTAAGCTAAGGTACGGTACAAATTCCTTGTTACAGCATTATACCTTCCTCAGATCTCTGTCTGACTTTAGCAGTGGAGTGTCATCGGCCACCACAACGGTGGTCCCTAGCTCATGTGTGTTACTTGTGTAGGTAAGCAAAAACTACATAAAAACAAGGAGCAAAAAACGACTGCATCAATTTGGTGCCGTCCGTGGGGACGAAAAGTTCTTAACTTTACACTAAGTGTCGTCTCCTTTCAAAACCCATAGAGATGGTGATCACTAGGTCACTCAACAATGGAGAACCAGGGGACACGTTAAATGCCCCTGTGACGACGGCAACAACAACAGACCCCAGAATCGATACGTTGACATCTTTAATATAGCAGATTGCCAAGGCGGTGGAGGCTCTCACGCGCAATGAATGTGATCTCGTGAAATTTCAACGATAATTTCGTTTTTTTGAAATTACGAAAAGAAAAAGGGCGAAATTAAAAGTTACATTTTTTCGAGGGTTTTTTCGAAAATTTCCAATATTTTTTTGTTAATTTCAAAAAAAATTCATAAATTTCATTTTTTTTGTAAAAAAACAAACTTGGCTATTAAAAATTACATTTTTTCGAAAAGATTTGAAGTTTTTTTGTAAATTTTGGGGTTGTTTGTATTATAAATTCTTATAATTATTTATTAATTTTAAAACCACCCCCGGATTTTTTAATTATCATTTATTCTACTTATATATTGAATTTCGAAACCACCCCCTGATTTTCTAATTATATTGATTTCATGTTTGTTTCATTTCTTGGTATTTAGGCTTCATTTAATATGTTTAATAGATTTATTTACTTGCATCTATTTTTTTTCACATTTTCATATACCCTCGAAATTCATTATATATATTTTTATATATCCTCGAAATTTTTACGTTTTTTCTTTACACACTGAAATATTTCTTAAAATCAGGATACTAAAATGAACTCGAAAAACGAAATCACAATCCTTGCTCACGCGACATAATCCACCACCTGCTAATGGAGACCAAGAGTAGCACGAACCTCCGCCTCCAAAAGATGATAGGGAGCAAGCGCAGAAGAGCCAAGCTCCCGCTAGTTTTCATTAGACTAAGGGAGGCTGCACGGTTAACTTGAGCTCGCCGCCCGGACATAGAGGCTCGACCTTGGGAACCCCCTCAGTAGAGAGGCACACGATCCAGATGTACTGTATCGCCTCTCCGTCCCACCATTTGTGGACCAGATCATGAATGAGGCCCTTCCGAAGAATTTCACTCCCCTGAAGCTCAACTCCTACTATAGAACCACCAATCATTTCAACCATCTGCGCCATTACCAGCATGTAATGGCCCTTAAAGAAAGATCTGAATCCGTCATGTGCAGGACCTTTCTCACTAGTCTGAAAAGCTCAGCACTAATGTGGTTCCACAGCCTTCCATCAAAGTCGATCGACTTGTTCAAAATGTTGGCAAAGGAATTCCTGACACGTTTCGTCGGGAGCCAATGTTTCCGAAAAGTGCCCGCACTACATACTCTTTCTAAAGTAGAGGTCTGGCGAGACACTTCGAAAATATGTCACACGCTTCAACAACGGGCTAACCGTCATCGACAGGTAAAACGAAGATACAGTCATAACAACCTTCATTGCGGGCGTTAAAGAGGAAAAGCTTTACGAGATCCTCACCCTGGAGCCCCTTCTGGACATGACGAAGCTCATCAAGAGCGTCCAGAGACACATCATCTTGGAGGAGTCCAGGACCATTAAAAGGCAAGTCGAAGGCAAGAAGAAGCCATCCACTCCTAGGGACAAGAATGAGGGAAAAATACACGAGGATGAGAAATAGAGCAAAAGCAAGCGCAATGACAACAGGCCAGAACCGAGGCCGGACCCTGGTCGGTTCAAGCCGGAGAAATCATTCAACTACGTTGGATCCAGAACGGTGACAACCCTTAATGCTAACATGTCAGACATACTAAACTCAATGAAAAGCTGTGAGGAACTGAAGTGGTCCCTCGAAGACACGCAGAGACCTCTCCAAGCGTGACAATGGCAAGTGTTGCGCATACCACAATGAGGGCAGCCACGACACCAATGATTGCAAGAGTCCGAGGTATGAGGTTGAGTACTGGATTTGCAGGGAGTCAGTTAAAGAAATAGATAATGAGACTCCAAGGATAATATACGTCTTTCATGGAGTCAGACCGAATGAAGGCCAATCATACAAGTCCGGCAAGCAGACTCTACTGGATATGTGAACATAACCCATGGGTGAGAACAAACATGTTTGCTACTCAAGAGTACAGAACCCTATTCCCACCTTGACCTTTACAGACAAGAACTTCGATGGAGTTTGAACGCCGCACAACAACGCCTTAGTCACCTTGGTCTCTATCACAAAGTGGGAGGTGAAGAGAGCTCTAGTGGACATAGGAAGCTTGCTCAATGTTCTGTTCAACAACGCGTTCCGCAGCATGGACCTCAAGGAAGAAAACATGTCACATTCATAACACCTGCTGATCAAATTCAATGGGGAGAAAACTTGTCGCTACAGTGGTAGGAGAACCACAGCTAATGAAGGTTCTATTTATGGACTTCATGGTGGTAGACGCACCATTATCCTACAATCTCATCCTGGGAAGATCACGGCTCCACCAAATGGAAGCAGTGGTCTCCACCCTTCACCAGTGTGTTAAATTTACTGCTAACCACTCGAAGGAACAATACGTGAAGACCAACCTATGACACGAAGTTGCTACTACGCCGCACTAAAACAAATAGAATGCTCCCAGATTAAGCTACATCCGGAATAGCAGCCTCACCCAGTGCTGGGCCAAACGACGACGGAGACATCACTTTCGAACGATACAGGAGCAATAAGATCTTTCGCCCAGCGAGATGAAAAGGATGTGGCAAGTGGAAACACATCCCCCCGACATTCTATCAGCGCGAAGATCCGCCCTTTTACAAGGTCTGTTATTCAGTAACCTATGTAACGCTTTGGCAGACCGCTAAATGATCCGTGAGAGCAAACTGAATTCACTTCAAGGCCAGGATCAATTTCTCTTTGTTGACAATTAGTTTGCTTCAAGTCATTTGTTTCCCTTTCCATAGTCAATATTGAGTTTTAGTTCTTAAAAGGCTTATGTGATTTGCAATCATTTAAGAAATAAAAGAATAATTACAAAAAAAAACTATATTGATTATTGGAAAGATGTAACAACAAGCAACTTGAGGCAGATACAAAATATTACATACTACAAACACCTGAATAAAGTACGACATGAAGTAAATGACTCATTTAGACAATTCTACTACGAGAAGCATCTAAAGAAAACTTGTAGACCCTCTGATGCGAGCAATCTGTGAATGACAACAAAGAACGGAATTCGCTCGACCCCTTCCCAAGATAAAGATGAGGTGTAAGAGGGGATTGGAAGGACAGAGCAGTTAGATTGCTCCGTCAAATCACTCCAGGAAAGTATTTGTACGACAACGTTGTAGACCTCACAAGGGGCTGTTAATTTCCTCAAGAGACATTCTATCCCCTTTCCAACTTCCTCAAACAGCTTGGAAGAAGGCAGATGAGGGCCACAAGCAACGACGCAGTCACGGTCTTACAGTGCTATCAAAAGAGTCTACTTTTCCCATATGCGACACTAGGAGTGATCACGCATAACAACAACTATCACTGTGCTTGATCGATGCAAATGTCAAAACATTCGGAGACTCTAGAGACGAAAATCCACCTTTAGCCTTTGAAAAACCCAAAGAATTTTCATTCGAAGACTCCAGAGACGGAGATCCACCATCGGCCTTTGGAAAACCCAAATCATTTTTTTCAAGCAAGAACATTACAGGAGATAAGCTCTGTGAAAGATAGTGCCTTCAACAATTGGAAAACACCATTATATAGACATGATGGTTCATTGAGCGGGCACTCCAACATTGGCTGCCAAGCATTAAATACCGCATGAAAAACGAGGAGGCAACGATTCTTGAGGAAACTGCGCAGACCATGTCAATCAAATTGATGGCACTGCACGCAACCCCATCAATTGAGAGGGAATATCTAATACTCAACCGTCACATAGCTTACGCCGTGCACACAACACATAGTGAGGAAACCCTAACCCTTTTTCTGTGAGCTCATGGGCTCAGCCTATTATTCAAACAATATTTTGTCACATACTTGGCACGAGCACTAGAAATCCTAGTAAACTCTGACATACAGATCGTACCTAAACATCACTAATTGATTTAAAGTAACTTCGTCCACCCCATGCATCATGCTGATGGACTAGGTTCGCACGCCCCCTAGTAGGCGTAACCTATTTTCAAACCGAGCAAGCTTAGTCAGCCAATGGCTTCTGATTCAACACGACACCTAGTTCGCTTAGCAGAAGCATCAACGGTTTAGGAAGTTGGAGTCTAATCAGCGCTATCACGCCTAGTGACGACGACTTGCCAGTGATCATTATCCCCTTCGCGGTCAATGATCGTCGAACCTATTAGGTAAGTCTAGCTTGTGACGATTAGCAACGAAAACTTCTTATCAAAGCCCATACGTATAGTGTGAGACCTGCGTTTTAAATTTTTTTTAGCGCGGGGTGTACTCAGCAAAGGTGGTGGGGCACATAGCCACCCACCCCTTAAAATGAAACGACCCCCTCCCCCTTTCTTCTTCTCTTTTTTTTTTTTTTTGGTTTTCTTTTCGTTCCACCAGCGAGCGATCGTCGCCTCCTCCAACATTTTCTCGGTGTTTTGGGTGATTTCTTCCCCAATCTCACCTCCTCCTCGGTTCATTCTCTCTTCTTTCCCTTCTTGATTTTCCCTGTTGTTTTTTTTTCGAAAAAAAATCAGTTTTCATTTGGGTTTGATTGGTTTTCTTAGCTCCGATCAGCCGTGTTGGGGCCTTGGTGGCGTCCTTGGGAGCCCTTAGGACCGACATGCAAAGTTGTTTTGGGGTTGGCCAAAATTTTTTTCAAAAAAAATTAGGGTGCATGTTTGTTTGGAGGGTTCCTCGACGTGAATTCGGGCTTTGGGTGCATGGGTGAGCCTCATTTTCGTGACTCCGAGTGAACTTAAACTCTTTTGCGGGCTGTTGTGCAATTTGATAGCGATCAGACCGGAGTAGGGAGGGTTTCGGCGCGTTTTCGCCAAACTTTGGGTTTCGGCGGAGTGGTTGCCGAATTCCTATTGCCTGTAAGTTTTTCTTTCAGTCACGCGCCGATTGTATTTATTTATTTATTTCAATTTTCGGCTAGTTTACTCATTTTCGAGTCCGCCTTACAGTTTTAGAATTTTCGTGGTTTTGCGTGTTGGAGCTTCGACCGGTAGGAATTGGGTTTTGAAAATCCATTCTGCCCAGGTGAGTGGAACTATAATTTTTATTTTAAGAAATAAGTATTTGAAATCCTGAATTGAATTTTTACATTATACCGTCAATTGTGTGGAATTGAATCCAAATCTGAAATTCGGAGTTTTCAGATATTTCGAGGATTGTGTTAGTTATGTGTGAATGAATTATGCATTGGACTTTCGGAAAGCATGTTATACTTGAATGAAATCGAATAATAATTTTGGTGTGATTAGGCTTTGGTGTAATGACATGAGACTTGTATGCTTTGTTTTCGAGGTTGCATGGCATATCATGTTTTACCGTGGATTTTCGAGTTTTGAGCATGTATGATAATCGACTCGAATAAATTTATTGTGGTGATTTGGGTCATGTTGGGACCCTGGCATAGTCGTGGTTTTATAAAATTGCCGAATTGTTTATGATTGCACGTTTATACATTTGGTTATGTACAGACTTGTCATTTGTGCATGTGGATAGTAGTATAAGTGTCTTTATCCCGCTATAATGCCTGTTGTGCCGATGCTTAGGAGCTTACTCGCATCGTGAGTTGGATGGTGCTTGAGATGACTCGCACCTGACATTGTGGACGCTACTGCATGTGGCAAGCTTGCTGAGGTGCGGTGAGCTCCTGCACGCACTTGCCACTATAGAGTGCAGTAGGACGGGTCCCGGAGGAGGTGCTTTGGGGATTACTCGCTTTCCCTCCCAGCGCGCTTGATTTGGATTATGTTAGGTTGGCCATGTTAGGCCAGTCGTTCGGGATGTTTGAGTTTGTATCCTGGCAGATGACACCCCATTAGGATACAAACAAGCCCGAAGTGGTACTGGTGCACGTTGTGGGATGTGTCTGGGTGAGACACATTCGTAGGGTATGCGGATACCTACGATATGAGACACTTATACAGTATTTTACAGGATTTTTGGTTTCAACCTGATTGCCTTTATTTTTCATCCCTTGATATTTACCATGTTTGAATCATGTGTAATGACCGGCATATATTGAAAACTTGTAGTTATTGTGGAATCTGAAATGTTTGTGTTGTTGCTTGAACTTAGAAACATTATCCTTAGAGACACGGTGTGATTAGACTTTAGAACTTGTTGTTTATTTATTGTTGTCTGGCATGAATTTTTCTTGTACAGTATTTCATTAGTTGTATTTAGTTCGCTCGCACCAGCTAGCTTTGTGCTTTGCTGACCCCGCAAGGGGTGTGCTTCTATTGGAATGCAGGCAGTGTTGGCGTTCCTGCTGATCGTGGCGCGTAGGCCCCAGTTTTCGTTGTAGACGCATTTTGTGATTTTTGGTTGTGTCCACCCTGTACGGGTATGTTTTGCTTCCTCTGTGTTTCAGATGTACTATATTGCTAAACTAGATGTTTGTATACTGGTTTTGTCGCTATGACTCTGGCGGGGCGAATCAATTATATATTTATTTTGTTCAAACTTTAGCGTAGTTTTATTTCTGTTTGATTCTCGTATCAAGAATGTGTTATATTATGATGTTGTGGTCGGTTACGATCCGCCTGTGTACGTGTTAGTTCACGCATCGGCACGCTGCGATTCCCGTGGCGGGTCGGGGCGTGACATATAGCCCCCACTGCGCAGGTGTAGATGGTTTGGAAGGTGGGAGCCTCATCAGTCCCGAACTGATTCCGACGACTTGCCACGGGACCACTGCTTTTTAGCGTGGTCGCCGAATCACCAACTTCGGACTTGTAGCCCCCATTGTGCGGGTGTAGATAGTCTAGAAGGTGGGAGGCTAGTTAGCCAGAACCTGATTTCGACGACTCGCCATGGGACCCTTGCTTTTAGCGTGGCCATCGAAAACTGTCAAATTTGTAGCTTGATGCGCATAGGTGTAGATAATTTGGAAGGTGGAAGGTTAGTCAATCTTGAACTGATTTCGATGGCTTACCACGGGACCACCGTTTTTCAGTTTGGTCGCCAAACTATTCTCTCGAATTCGTAGCCCCCACCGTGCGGGGAGGGTGTAGATGGTTCGAAAGGTGGGAGCCTAGGTAGTTCTGAACTGATTCGTACGGCTTGCCACGAGACCACTGTTTTTCAACCTGGTCACAAACTTTTACTCCCTAAATCTGTAGACCACTTTTCTCGATCATAAATGATTTGGAAGGTGAGAGTTTCAAGCAACTCGCCACGCGACCTCCGTTTCCTTCGAAACAACAGTCGCAAACATGAATCTATCAGAGTCAGCGTCTTCACGCTCCACGGTCTGACATTCTAATATTAGCAAAAGCCCATCGCACCGATACAGCCAGTGCCCAGATAAAAGTTACTTAGGATGCCAGCCCGAGCTTACGGCGCCTGACTCGACATGAACGCTTTTACACATACACTCGCCCATCACAACTCACCCATAGCAGCAACTACAGCCGATCGGTCAGACAAACAAGGTAAGCCTCAAGCAGCTTACCTTGGGGACAAGACACAGCTCGGGCGACTCAACCCTAAGCTAAACTGTCTGCAACATGCCCACTATCGGACATGACTGCGCATCAATGGGTCATTCACAACACAAAGCGGTCAAGCTCTCTATCGCAGACAGACCAGTCAATGTCCTATTAATTCAATCAGCCTATGCCAAAGCAAGACGACAAGGCAAAATGAAAACATGCAATGGAGACAACAAACACGAAACGAATAAAACTGTTTTCATTAATGGTCAAAAGGAAAAAGGGGTACAAACACACCAAGTGTACTCCTTATCAAGATAAGGTACAAAAATAAAAGAGCTAAGCCTGATGGAAAATGGAACAGTAGTTACGTCCAAGCGCGCCACAGCCTGAACATCAGGGCCCAAACTGTCTTCCTTGCCCAATGACGTAGAACTAACGGACAAGTCTACATACGACATCTTCTTATAACGGCTGAGATCCCACTCCGAATGCTTCTCCTTCATCAGCGCCAACAACTCCAGCAGACCATGTACAACCTAACGAAACTCACATTTGCCTTGTTCCTGAAGAAGTTCTTCCTCTCGCACCTTCGCATCAACAAGTTCACGCTCCAATAGCTCTAACTTGCCGGTCAGCGTGCTGACCTGAGACTGCTCTGTGGCCAAATAGTTCTTCGCAACACTAAGCTCATGCCATCCCAATTTGAGCTGGTCCTCAAACTTCCTCGCCTCTCGAGCATAAAACTCCACATCAGATTTCAACTGCTACTTCTTAGCAGCCCAATCGACTTCCTTCGCAGCACTCTTTTCAACAAGAGATCGTAGTTCAGAACATGCTTAGCCGACACTTCCTGCGCAACCTCGACTTCTCAGCGGATCTGGCTCAACTTCTGCTTAAGTTCGTCCCTCTCGGACACTGCTTCTGATAGATCACGTTCAAGGTCCTCCAAACGAGCCCTCTGAGTCTTAGCGATCACGGTTGACTGATCTCGCCTCTTATCTTCGACCTGCCTCTAAACTATGTCTACGATGACCTGGTAGAACCATGGCTCGCACTATTAATAAGACATGAGGTTGGTAAGCTAAGGTACGCTACAAATTTCCTATTACAACATTACATCTTCCTCATATCTCTGTCTGACTTTAGCATTAGAGTGTCATCGACCACCACAACGGTGGTCCGTGACTTATGTGCGTTGCTTGTGCAGGTCAGCTGGAGCTATGTTAAGCAGAGAGCGAAAAATGATTGCATCATTTATTATACGTGTGGGGTTAAGAATGGGTGAAACTCATAGTATGAACTTAATGGGTTATGGAATTTTGTTTTGAATGACAGATTGTGGTTCTCAATTTTGTACAGTAGCCGCTTGAATCCAATTTATACAAGTCATCCACCCTCTACTGAACATAGTGTTTGCGATGAATGTGTTTTATTTATTTATTTTTTCTTATATGAAAGTATAATCTTATTGCATTACTTTTCTTCCATCTCATGGTAATTTGAATGAACTTACGGGTAGTCATAATTTGATGTGATTTATCTGCCGACCTATAAATGTTTGTTTATTCAAGTTGTAAAACTAGGAAGGGTTCTCTTTGTAAAAAAAAAGGTTTAGTAAGTTATTTTTGTTTGTCTTGGTCATCTATACTATAATATTAATAGGAATTCTAAATGACGAGGAAATGAGCGAGGAAACCAGCGAGGGGAGTGAGGTGAAGGGGAGAGAACCATTCACCCCAGGGATGCAAGTAAGAAAAGCCAACACGCACATCCCGAGAAGGGTGAGTGGTTCTTTCCCCCTCCACCTCACTCCCATCGCTGGTTTCCTCGCTCATTTCCTTGCCATGTAGCAAATCTCTAATATTAAAGTTGAGGCCAATAGTCTCTCTCTCCATGGCAACTTCTCTTTCATAACGAGAATTTACTTTTGTTACAGTTAAGCAGTGCAACTCATATCACATATTCATTTCCCAAATTTCCCTTGTACAAATTGAAAATCTCGAAAAATCCCTCTCTCCTTCTATATTTCCTCCATCAAACTCTAATCTCCACCCTCGCTGACCCCTCCTCAAAGTCAACACCCCCGTCCACCGCTTTGTTACCCTCCAATCTGCCGCAGTCGTCTTCCTTTTCTTCATCATATCACTTTCTCTTCTGTTATCCGAAACCACCTTTATTCTCCCCATCCCAATGACCTCTTCTTCGCACTCACTTCGGTAACATTCTTTCTCCAATACTCCACCTTCACCGCGTCTGCTTCTGTACAGATCTCCAATCTAGAACCCAAATGTGATACAATTTCATCCCTTATATCCGACTTTTCGGCCATTCTTTGTATAGTTCTTGCATGCCGGCCCAAGCTCTTTGTGGCTGATATGGAGTTGGGGGCCTCTATTTGTTTGAAGGGGTTATTGGTTTTACAGATCCCGGGTTGTCTCTCAATGTTGATGGGCTTATCCCAGAAGGGTGTCATAAGCTGTTGGATGTTGTTAGTGGGGTGGAGGAATCCAGATTGAGGGTTGTGGCCATTCTCGATCTCCTTTTGTTTTTCCATGTTATGATTGTGATGGTTGCTTATGCTTTGCTTGCAAAATCGATTGGAATGAAGAGGTTTGGATGGTATGACGTGTTAACCATGATGGCGGATTCGAATCATATTCGGATGAAGGTAATGGCTGGAAACTAGACTTGATTAATTTTGGTATACAAAATGACCCGATACCGATTTTTTGAAAGTTTGATTTTATTTTTTGATTGTTGTTGGCAAATGATTTTGGTATGCAAAATGATGAGTGGATCATTGCAGACATATTTTCAAATAGCATCGTAGTGCTGATTTGGTAATCAGCTAAAATGAATGCAAAGAGAATTTTTATTTTACAATCAAACAAGAAGTTATCTTTATGAAGTAGAATGTCTTTGCCATGTATATCTTTTGGTTGCCATCAAGATGTGTGTGTGTGTGTTTAATGCAGGCACCCAAACATGAATTTTGGTCCTGGAAGACTCCCCGCATGTAAGAACAGAAAATGGTCCAAAGGAGGAACATTTTGACAGCATAATAGGAAATTATGTGTCATAAAACAAAAGGGTATCCACAGATACGATTGAATTGCTACATTTTGTCCCCTTAGTAGCAATTTTAATTTGTGTATATAATTTATTAACATTTGGTGGCACGGGAACACTCTGTGGAAAGTGTATGGTCGTGCCATCAGCATGGTTGGTACACCAAGGATCAGGGTGTCATGCCGAATGCATGACATTGTACCCGTGCCAGTGACACGAAACACGTTGTGAAAAGTGTATAGTTGTGCCATCAGCACAGCTGGTACACTAATTGCTATAAAGGAAATTGTAACCTTAGCCAGTTAATCCATGTCAATCAAGTGTTTTTTTTTTTCTTTTCATTTTCCTCTAAAATAAGTAGAAATTATTCCCATAATTTCCCCACATGACACCTAAGAAAGCAAGTTTCACATTAATTCATTTTGAAACCCTCCTATCTCTGACACAGCTAAACATTTAAAACAAATCATTCAAATGTCCCTTTAATGGCAAAAAAAAATCTCCCACAATATCTTTCATTATAACTACATTCATCTTTATCTTTTTTAAATAAAAAATACACACGTCTAACTTACTTTCACCTATATTACTATCTTTCTTTCAGCTATAAAAAATACACACGTCTAACTTATTTTCACCTATATTACTATCTTTTTTTCGGGATGTAATGCTCTTTCCTTTTCTCTTTTTTTTTTTTTTCTTTCTCAGACTCATAATCTTTTCTTTTCTTAACTCTATTACGGGTATGTTTGGTTAGCCATTTTCTTTGGAAAATGAAATCAATTTCCATTGTTTTGCAAATTTTTGTTGTTTAGTTGTCTATTTACTGACAAAAACTTGGGAATGGGCTTTGATGATGATGATGATGATGATGATGATGATGATGATGAGTTGTCTATTTACTAACAAAAACTTCTATTCTTTGTAAAATTGTTTTCCCACTAATGGAAATCTAAGTTTGAGGGGAGGCCATTGAATCGAATTTACAGAAATAGTTTCAATTTTCATATCTATTTTCCATGCAGCCAAACAAACCCTAAAAGTCTTATCTTTTCTTCACTTTATTACAAGACGATGTTATATATTTAATCTATCCCTATGTAATATACTTCAGGTATATTTAGGTTAGATTGATTTTTTGTTCTATTTCGGGTCTTTTTAGGTTTTGATCTTTTGGAATTTTTTTAATGGTTATTGTCTTTTATTATAAAATATTAGGTTTTGACATTGTCGAGATTCATTTTTTCCTTATTTTTGTGTTCTAAATATTGTTTATGATTAACACTATTTGAAACACCTCTTCATGATTTCTTTTCTTATGCAAAGTCTTTTCTATGTCATTTTATTCTTTTGATCAGTTGCTACTTTATTTATTTATTTTAACACTATCTCTATTGTCTAATTTGGTGATTTTGTATAAAAAAAATGAGAAAATGTTCTTCTAAATAAGTCTATGTAGAGTATAATGAGAGGTCCTCTTCTGAACAATGTTTTTGTGGATTTCGTCCTGATTTTTGAAATGTCTAAAATACCTTGTTAACTCTACTATATTTACAAGAAAACCAATAGTTAGGTGAATAGTGTCATTGGGTATTTTTTGTCATTTTAAACTCTCACAGATTCATATTATTTACGATAAAAGTCACTCATCTTAAATATTTATAATTACACGTTAGCCAGAACATCATTTATTTGAAGCTCTTAATTATTTGTAAATTATAAATAGACACTTAAAATTATAAATAATTATTTTTTTAGAATTTCAATAATAAATTTTACTTATTATTGAAAGGTTGTAATAAAATAAAAAAGTAATGAATATTCGCGCACACAGAGCGCATCAACACTCTAGTGTATATATTCTCTCAACTATTTTTATCGTTTGCATCTATTTTAACCTTTTCTTGATTATACTTCTCATATTTTATTGTACTCGCATGTTTTAATTATTTATTTATAATTTAAGCTCGGCTTATTTACAATCACAAGCATTTACTTTAGTGGTCCAACTCTTATAACTTTCATAGATGATGGAAACTGTCAATATTTCATTCATATTGATTTAGCTCTTGCAAATATTCATATTGATTTAGTTCTTGCAAATAATTAATTTTATCATGTGCATAACTTTAACGTTTTTTATTTTTCCTCAACTTTATTGTATTTTGATTGATAATATTTAATTATTTTTATTTTCTTATCTTGGAAAAGGTGAAATTTCTCATTCCAAACTTTATATGATGCTTCCACAGTACATTAATAGATTCGTCATTTTTCACAAAAAAAAACCATTTGGGATTCTATTATATATATCCATTTTCTTTTTACTTATTATAATACCATTATATACAAATTTATTAAATATTATATACAAATTGTCACAGTGGCTATTTGTATCCTGTTAGGAAAGAATTAGGAAAAGTCCAGGATTTAGAAGATATGGAAGACCTAGATGAAAATAATTGGGTAGAAGAAGAAGATATATGAAACAAAGAAATAGAAGGCTAGAATATAATATTCTAATAAATATAAAATTAATCTATAAAGCATTCACAACAAATTTACCCAGCTTTAGAAAGAAAAATAAATTAGAAAAAATCATAGAAATAACAGAAACTACTCGAGTATTAGAAGAAGATCCTATTAAATTTTGGAATATAAATAATTATTTAGCCAAATTAGACATCAAAATCCGGAAATATCAATAAAAACAACATCGGGAACATATGCAACAACAAATATAGAAGAATTTCGACAACAAATAGAAGAATTACTTAAACTAGGAGGATTAGGACACAATAACAATAGACATCATAAAAAAGGGAACAACTAGAATGGTAATAAATTACAAGAGATTGAATGACAATACATATGAAGATACTTATAAAATGAGTTGTTTTTAGTTTGGACCTCATTAGTTTATATCTAATTGAGTTTGATACTCATTTTAAAATTTAATTTTGTCTAACCCTTGTTTCTAAAAGATCCGTTAGGTCAATCATGTTGACTAGTTAAGGTTTTATAAATGAACAAGATACCCATTTTGAAAATGCACATTCAAGTGTGCGAGTATCACATAACCAAACAAAATGCATCAAGTGGCTCTGATTTTCAGAGGTAATCTACAGTAATCCAATGGTGAACATTTGATTAACCAAAAAAAAAAAAAAAAAACCCTACCTTTCTTCATCTTCTCCCCAACACATCACTCCTCCCACTTAGCTTCTTCTCTTGAATTTTTGCAAACCCATCTTACTCGTCTTCCAAAATTTAAAGCAAAGAAACCAAGATCTAATCCTTCAATGAACCAATCGAACCTCTTGATGCGCAGATCTCCTACCTGAAGAAATTCCAATCAGTGAATTAATTAATTACCCTAAAATTAAATCCAAAATCAAATGTTCAAACATGAAATGAAACCTACTTTTTCTTCTTCTCATACGTGATTCACAAGAATGGCTCTGTAGCAATTGAAGATTGAATCATGTGAAAACCTTAACGTTCTGCCTATAGAACTGGAAACTCTCACTGCTCTGACACATTTAAAGATTGAAAGATGCAAGAAGCCGGTTTCATTGCCAAACGGATTGGGAAACATCCCCTCCCTCAAATCCCTCAGAATTTTTTGTGCCATCGTCTTTGTTTGGTGCATTTGTGTGTTTTGTTTCCGAGTGTTTGAAGTTACTGTACCAAATCATTTAATAAACATTTTTTATGAGCTAGTGGGTTTTCTTTTTAAACTCGTTGTTTGATTTCTTCTGTTCATTATCGTCAGTCATGGTAGACATGTGCATTCTTTCAATTTTCTTATTGTTTTGGAATTCAAAACTTTTAATTTGTTTCCAAGTGGTCCATTACTGACTTACTGCTGAGTTCGTAACATCAACGTTTTCTCATTGCAACCTATCATATAATTTGTTTCCAATTGATCCATTGATGACTCTTGCTGCAATTTCAAAATCATTTGGTATTTCTGTTTCAAGTACGTCAACAATGATTACCATATTGCGTAGGTTATGTTCTCTTATGTTGTTTTTCTCTATGTGTGCACAATTACATCCAAGCCCACGAATTATATGTGTTGATAGGAGGATTAAGAGCCAAAAGAAAAGTCATGTGGAAATGAAGAAACAGAAGTGCTTTAAGGCTGGATGCTTCTTTGAATTTAGATTCTCTCTACTCCACTTTCCCACTTGGCTTCCTGTACATAATCATACTTGTATATGATTTAGAACAGATAGGTTGAGAGTGACTCCAATGCACTGTAGCATCGAGATGAGTAAGATGGGTTTGCAAAAATTCAAAAAAAAAAAAGTCAAGTGAGAGGAGTGATGTTTTGGGGAGAAGATGTGAAAGAAATGTATATATTTTTAAATATAATTAGATGTTCATCATTGGATTTCTTCTAGATTAGCTCTGAATATCAGCCACATGATGCATTTTGTTCGGTTATGTGATACTCTCACATGCACAGCATGCCCATTTTCAAAATGGGTATCTTGGTCAATTACAAAACTTTAACTAGTCAACATGATGGCCCTAACGGATATGTTGGAAAACAATGGTTAAACTCAGTTAAATTTTAAAATAAGTGTCGAACTCAATAAAGTATAAACTAATGAGGGTCAAACTAAAAAAAACCCTTATAAAATATCCGATAAAAATTAATTAATTAAGGGAGTTGCTACGTATACCCGACTATTTGGCTCGGTTGTACCAACTCTTTGTTGCACCGACATCTTGGGAAGTTTCGACTTTATTACACCAACCTAAAATATGTAACATCGATTAACCATTTTTATTCAATAAAAATCATTTGATGCTTAAATTTTCTCGTTCATTGATTTATTCTTGACTAAGGAATAAAAGTAAATGTATCGATAAAGCTAAACTTCAATCATAAATTCTTAACTTTCAAATTTGCGTACAAATATAAAAGATACACTAACCTTCATCACAAATTCTACAATAAATAGTAAACACTATTGTAGGTTGTGTAATAGAAATAAGAAATACGTTTTGAAAAATTTTCTCAAAACTACATTGCAAACAAATGATCTCTTTTCTATGCATCTAATCTAAACTGCAGAAGGGTACAATGTGTTCATCAATATGTATTCAAAAATATTTAATTGAGTGCATCAATTGAAAAGTTATTGCGACTATTATAACAAATTCCAAAAAATTGTATTTAAAATCGAAAAAAATCCTATATCCAAAAATTCATTATTGGAACCCTTTCTAAAGTCCTCATCAACAACATGAGTACTCTTTTTCTCTTGGTAATTAATTAGAGTTGTTTTAAGGTTAATAAAATGTGGTTGGATACACCAAGCAATTTTTAAAAAGATGAATCTAAAAAATTGAACTTGGGGCCATCGAGCCAAACACGTAGCAACTTCTTTAATTAATTGTATACATGACAATAAAATATTTAGTAAATTTGATTGTAAATCAGGATTTTAGCAAGTTAAAATGGATAATGACTCCATTCCATGGACGGCTTTTAGTTGTCCCGAAGGGCACTTTTGATGGATAGTTATGCCATTTGGACTTACATAATCAATAATAGAAGTATCACGAACACCTAGAAGGATTAACCAATTACAAAGGAGTAAGTGAAAGCAATCAAATAATAGTTAGACAAAAAAATATAAGTACAATAGTGTTATTAAAATTACATAAGAAAATATAAAGAATTATAGAAGAACAAGTAGATTTGGGAGAAAAAAATAAAAATAAAAATTAGAACAGAGTAATAAACCTATAGACAATAATCTAAAAAACCTAATAAATAGATCCAAGAGCATATACCTTTAAACCAAGTAACAATATAAGTTATAAATATTATTTACCTGGATAAAAGAAGACAATTAATAGTAATAGACAAAGACAAGACAAAGACAAAGTAGAAGGTAGTATGTTTACCAAAATGTTTAGCAAATTGAGAAAAAGATGAAGAATTAAAGACTATAAAGTTGAATACACTACACCAAATTGACATTTTTGTAACAACTCCAAAAACAGTATCACTTTTGAAGTGTAACAATTCACCTAACAATTTTACACATTTTCACAAACAAAATGATACAATAATTGTATCACCATGAAGAGTATGGTTATAAAAGTGATACTATTCATGGTGATCCAACTTATTGTATCATTTTTTTTGTGTTACTGTTTTTCATTTTTAGACTAAATTTAGTTTTGACTTAAAATTGTTTGGTGGATTGTAACATTTCAAAAGTGATACTGTTTTTAGAGTTGTTACAAAAGTGTCAATTTGGTGTAGTGATAGATATAAATAATCGAATAGAAAGTCTTAGAAAGAAGAAAGTTCATCTAATAGAACCACATATAATATATCAGCAAGGAAACATTTTTGGAAAATCTACAGTTTATAAATACTATAGTGAGCGCATGATCTCTTGTACCCACGAGGATCAATAGATACAATTAGACTTAATTCACAAAGACGCTCACAAGAAACTAAAGCAAGGAAAATTAGAACAAATGCATTTAGGATTATTAGTAGTAGGAGTAAGGGAATTACATATAACTGGTTTATGAACAAAAACTTTGTTATGTTTATATGACAGTAGATTCACAGACTTAGAACAAAGCATTTTAGGAAGCATTGAACTAGATATGAATAACCAATGAGGATTTGTTTATTTCACACCAAACTATATTGTTAAAAGTAATAGCTTCTATAAAGATAGAAGAATAGGAATTAAAACTAAGGGATATAAGATGAGATGATGTGAAAATAATCTACTCATATGTACAAGATTTATAGGACGAGCAAATGAATCAAACAGTACAGGATATAAGATAGAAGACCAACTAATACAAATATTAGGAAGCAAAAGAATAAAAGCAATACCTGCTAAATATTTTTCAGCATAAACAAATGCACGATTAGATTAGAAATTAGGAAGTTTTATAAAAAGACCAATACCAGTGCCAGAAAGTAGTTTAAGATATAAAAACCAGATGGAAATCTTAGCATCAGATTTAGTAATTATATTTATCAGCCAAGAGATCCTAACACTATAAAAGAAAATGAATTAGAAGAAGCAGAAACAACACTTATGTCTGGAGAAATTTTTTTACTATGAAAGATGCAATAAAGGTTTTAGATGAAAAATATTTCGAGTTACCCAGAGAAATATGGAGAAATACCTACAAATGAAATGGAAAAACTATTAAAAATTATCATAATGTATATTGTATAGATGATATAATAGAAGGGAAGTTGGAACCAATCATAATATTTAGACAAAAAGAATAAATAAAAATGAAGGGAACTAGTAGCAACACAATAAATAATCCAGTACAGCAATGATGCCTACAGATAAGAGACTCGGATTAGATTTTGAAAATAACCCATTGAAAACCAACCGAATGTATATAATATAGGAAGAAGATACCCAGTGCCTAGAGGAGACTTTGTAGTTTATAGCAATTATACATATAATATACACATGGTAAAAGGTTTCCAACAGATAAAATAAACCGATTATGAGAAGCTAGAAATAATGGAAGTATATTAGATTTAGCAGCATGAAACCCCAATTATGGAGAAAAGTTTTAGATCAATGGTAAGCAAATGCAGTAAGAGCTTGGCATAATAGAAAACGAAAATATATAGGAATACTTAGAGACCTTACTAGGAGAAACCGCGGGAAATTGGTGTAATACATATAAAAAGGATGCTCCAGAACAATTAGAAAGGTTAAATTCAGAAGAAAATAATCCTTGCAGTTTTACCAGTCTACTAAGAAAAATGTGCATAGGAATAGTCCAACAAGAGGAAATATATCATTACAAAAATTTAACTTTATCAGACTTGGAACAACTAACTTTATCACATTGGAAGTAGTTAGAACAATTTTGTACATAGTATGCAGCTATAGCAGGAAAAGCCTTTGATGACAAAATATGAGATAAATTCTTTAGAAAGTTACCCGAGATTTTAGGAAGAGAAATAGAACAAGCTTGGATAACTAAATACACAAATCAAAGAGGAGTAGCAATATGATCGCAAACACAATTTACATATTCTATAGTAATGGAAAAATGTACACAAGTAGAAGTGTAATTTACACCCATCAACAATACAAAGAAAAATGACTTAGAAAGAAAAGATATAAACATCAATTAAAAAATAATTCAAATAAGTACTAGAAGATTTTTTTTTAAAGAAAAAGTTATTTAAGAAGTAGAACTTATTCAATAAACAAGACTAATAGATATGTCAAAGACTATCCAAAAGAAAATGTAGTTTCATCTGCAGAGACCAAAATCATTAGCAAATAAATGTCCAAATAAAGATAATACATACAATAAAACCTACGCAAAAAAGAAAAAAAAAAACTTATAGAAGAATTAGATGGTGACATAGTAAGTATAGATAGTAATGAACAAGATGAAATTTCAGTTTCACTAGTGAAGATTTAAACATGATAGCAATTTTAAACTTAGAAGGTTCTGATTTAGAACTATCTACAGATTTTGATAACAAATTAGGACTAATGTTTCAAATTAGGGTTAAAAATAAAATAATCAGAAGTTTTAAATATAGAAGAATGTCAACACCAATTTATTTATAAACAATGATCAGACAATAGACAATGTTCTGTTTGTAAATATTACCCAAGTCTAGAAAATCATCATAAATGTAAAAAATGCAAAAAGGAAATTTGTAATTTTTTTTGAAAAGATAAATATAGAATTAATACTATAGAAGAAACATCTAGACATTTAACAAAATTCAATTTAAAATTAGAACAATTAAAATTAGAAATTGAAAAATTAAAATTTCAACTTGAAAAACAAATATTTGGTAGCCAGTTTGAAATCCAAAAATTAAAAAAAGAATTACCTCCAATAATAAGCTTAAGACAACAGATACAAGTAAGGATTTAGATGACTTAAATAATAACGTAATAGAAACCATAAAAAATGAATCAGACCAACATTTTAAAACAAAAACACCAAGAATATCAAATCACTCGGTCCAAGTCTTAGCACAGATCAAATTTCCTAGCAAAACAATACTAAAAACCACAACTTTAATTGATATCGAAAGCAGTAAATCACATATTCAAAAAAGTTTTGTCAACCTTGACCATATTACCACCCTTTCACACCTTATATATGTTGAGATTGTGAATGAAACTCATATGACCCTTATCAAATGTGTACAAAATTGTGAAATGACATTTTATGATCCTTATATAAGGTGATTATCATGACTATTATCCGCTACCCCAGTTATGGATTCACGAATGCGAAACCAAATTTATTTTGGGAATGAACTTCATATCCAGCCTTAAAGGTATTATCTAATTAATAATGACTTTGTAACTTTTTCCAAAAGAACCATTACCACACCTACTGACCATCTTATCCGCCATCTTCAAAACCTGTCTTTTGCGGAGTTAACATCAGAGTTGCATACTACATAAAAACTAAAAAATATTCTACTAATTGACTGGGTAATTTTGAAAAATAATGTTTCAAGGCATTTAAAGCTGCTAAAGTTTTATGATTATCACCTTTTGCAATCCATAAATTGTCTAGTTGACACTGTTATATATTGTCTGGCTGATATCATGCTAAAGCCTTGAAAGAAAAATTAGTAGTCTCTGGCAAGACTGATAATGAGATCTGACCAAAGTTCATTCACCGAGGGTTTGACATCAGAATCAAAACACTTCTTGCTATGGTAGAGCTCTCCAGATAAGTGATATGCTATGTTATTATCTTTGCCTTTCATGTGCTCAAATTCTACTTTGAAGCCCCTACAATGGTGTTTATAAAAGTAGTCCATCTCCTAGAGTTAATTTTTCTATCACTACTTTTCTTAAAAAAAAATTAAGTATAGCTTCACAATCGGTTCTAATACTAAATTCTTTCTTTAAGAATAGTCTAAAGCATAAATTACACCCAATATCTCATAGTCTAGACTGGTGAGGTTTCTTTCTTTAAATATACCTGATCCATATCTACAAGGTTTTTTTTAGGGTTTTGCTATCTTTACTTTTTCGGTTTGGTGAGTAAAATTGTGCCCTATCCTTCTGCACTAGCATCTGTTTCCACTATCTTATAGTCTTCTTATAATGGTAATTCTAATTCTTGTACGTTTTTACATATCTATTTTATTTGTCTGATTATTTTAATATCTTCACTGTTAAATAATTTTTTTTCCTCCTAGTCTTGCTATACAAGAATTTGTCTAATTCTAGTATTTTTTTGTCTAATTCTAGTCTTGCTATACAATGGTCCTATTATTTTACCAATATCTTTTATGTATGTTCTAATATAATTTAGAATTCCTAGAAATGCTTGTAATTGTTTAGTATTTTCTATCTTATCTGGATAGTCTAGTATCTTTTTAATTATATAATCCTAAAATTTAATTTTTCCATTTCCTATTATCTTTTTTATTTTTTTTGAAAGGTCCATTTCCTTTTCTCATTCTTAAGAAGTGTGCATAATAAAAACTTCAAGGTGACCCGCCTTCATTGGTATCAGAGCCTTAGATTTAGAAATTAAAAGATTAAGTAGCTAATTCAGTGATAGTTTAGTAGTATATGCAAAATATAGATTGCTCAGATTTAGAAATTAATAAGTTCAATAAAGGAAGATTCCAATAGACAAAAATAAAATCGAACTTAGAAGGGGATTTCAAACATATATCTAGAAGATAAACAGTTGAATAGTATAGTAAATTTACTCATAAACTCAAAAAGACATCAATTTGAACGTATAGAAAAAATATTTATAGAAAGCATAAAAGAAAAATAGAAAATTGCTAAACAAATCTTATAAGGGACAAATTACAAACCAAGAAAGAGACAGTTTTAATAAGATACATAAATTCAAAAATGAAATAGATTTTAGTAGATTTTCCACTAAAAAGAGATTAGTGATTTAATAAAAACAATAGATACAAGTCAACCTAAGCATATTGAATTAGAAAAAATGTTATTAGAATCGACTAACTAGATAATAACTAATACATCCTATGAACAAGAAAGAATAGAAATGATTGAATGAGAAATTTTGTTTATTGTAAAGAAATACAGGTGGGAGAGTACTTAATAGGACTATATTGTATACACCAAAAAGGTATAAATGAAATTACTTATTTGTTTCCATGCCAAAGAAAAGTTATACTCCTGGCTATAAAAGTTGCAAATATAATAAAAACGAACATCAAAATGAAGTTTACTTAAGAATTGTATTAGAAAATTTTTGCCAAAGGTGTGATGTCTCGATGGTTGAGCAGTGACAGATGGTATCACTAGGCATCTGGGGTGGGATGGGTTAAGGGATAATTATATATATATTAAAACATTTTAAAAACACATTAAAAAACAAGTTTCCTTTACCTCATAACAGATCTAAAATATTAGATACTATACAAAATTTAGTAGATTATCTAGTTAAACAAGAAAAAAAAAGAGAAATTACCATAATAAATTCACAAGTATTAGATTCCGCTTTAGACTCATCTATATTAGAGTTAGAAGATTTTTACTTAGAAAACCCTACATTATAAGGGATATTTAAAAGTGAGATAGGTATTAGTAGTAAGAATCACTAGACCGAACTCTTGCCGCGATGATTTCCTTGAAAATTTAACTCAACACAAAGTAGGGGTGGGCACAGGATGGACCTCATCCCTATCCCATCCTGTTCATTCGAGATCGGGACAGAATAGACATCATTCCAACCTTATCCCATCCCAAACGGGATCTCGACCTTATCCCATCCCAAACGGGTTCAGGACAGGACAAGTCGAGATGAGCGTGTACTAAATAGTCTTCTAATGAAGAATTTCTTCACACATTGTTCACACACCAATAATACCAAATTTTTGTACATATAACTATCATTGTAACAATATTAAATGTCATGTAAAATTTATGGTCCAATGAACTTACAATGTTTTTTTATGTTAAACATTATTTGTGTGATACACTAACCAATAGTTGTACATATAATCCATAGTGCAAAACTAAAACAAATCATCATTGGGTTTTAATGTTTTCACAAATAATTGTCCTATAACCAATCTGAAATGTGAAAAAATATAAATTTTCATGGGTTCTATTTGACCTAAAATATGTAAATTTATTATTATTATTTTTTTAATCTAAACAGAGAGTACCAAATTAAGCAAGTTTTCAAATAATAGATATTTTTATTTAATTTAAACACATCCTAAACTTTCATTTAGAAATAGTAGTTTTATTAAGATTAATAATATTAATATTAAATAAATAAACTCGGGATGGGACGGGATGGACATGATTGAAAATCTCTGTCTGATCCCGTTCCACTTTAAATCGGGATGGGATGAGACCGGTACGAGATCGAGATCACGGGATGGGATGCCCATCCCTAGCACAAAGGTTACAAAGTAATTCCTCGACCGCTTATAAATGGGAATCTAGAGGATTGACAACTCAACCCTTTATTTAGGGATAGTTTTGTACGTATTTGAGTGAATATTTGCAGATTAATGATAGTATTATGTCTTGAGTTGATGTTGGCTAATGATGTTGTTGTAGATGATGTAGGACAAAGCAGAAAATCTAGGCAGTCTGGGTTTTGCTGCTGGGGGGCGAAATTTACATTTTTGCCCCCCTTTTTAAACCCTTTTTTGGAAAAGGTGTTTAAAGAGGGGGGCAAAAATGTAAATTTATTTGCCCCTAGGCAGCAACCAGGGCAGCAGACCCAGGCCAGCTAGAATTTCTCAGGACAAAGACAACATGGACGACAACATTTGTGTGTCTAGGACACATGTTCATATCTCATGACTCATGCCTCTAATGCATTATCGAGATAAGTGTGCTTCGATCTCATCTAATTGGTCGTAGTAACTATTACTCTCTTCATCTTCGTGTTGACTAAGGTTATCATGTTCATACTGTTCTTCGATAAATTGGTTCTTGTAGCGATCGACTAGATGGTTAAAGTGAGTGACTGTGATAACATTTATTTATGGTACTACTAAGTGCTTGTTGTATATCATCTAAATATCATATGTTGCTTTAAGATGTCCTATATGTTTGTTCCATTCATGTTCCCTTGCTATGGTCTTGGCCCTTCAGTGACATTTTTGTCTTATGTTGGAATAACATGACCAAGGCATTTCTGATGTGAACAAAGTGTGCTTACTTGATAGCGTTTTTATTAAAATCTTGTGTTAGCTAGGTTCGATAGTAGGTTCCATTTGTGAACTCGGGAGGCTTGCTAGTAATGTAAGCTTCTACATACTTATCACACATGAAATGGTAGCTGAAAGCAAGGATTGTGATTTCGTGAAATTTTCGTTTTTTGAAATTAAGAAAGAAAAAATTACAATTTTTTAAGGTTTTTTCGAAAATTTTTGAGGTTCTTTCATAAATTTCAGAGTTTTTTTTTTTTTTTTCGTAAATTTCATTTTTTCGTAAAAATACAAAAATCAGTTACTAAAAATTACATTCGAAAAAATCACAGTTTTTTTCGTAAATTTTGAGTTTTTTTCTTCTAATTATCATTTATTCTAATTATGTATTGATTTGAAATCACCCCTAATTTTCTAATTATCACTTCTTTTACTTATATATTAATTTTTGAAATTACCCCCCAATTTTTAATTATAGGTATTTTGGTTTCATTTAATGTGTTTAATACATTTATTTACTTGCATTTTTTCACATATTTAATATACCATCAAAATTCATTATATGTAGCTCATGTATCATCGAAATTTTTACATTTTTTTTACACATCAAAATATTTTTTGAAATATTTCTTAAAATTAGGATGCCATAATTAACTCGAAAAACGAAATCACAATCCTTGGCTGAAAGAGGCTCTAAGCTTTCTACCAAACTGTTTTGTCTGATCTATGTTGGTAATTTCTTCTAGGTTTTCATATTTATTTTCATAGCTTCATAACGACTTAGATAAAGAGATACTTGGCATATATTGTACGAAATGTGACATTTAATTTACAGGCTCCAAGTTCTAATGGTATTTTTATACAATAAGGGTCAATTTGAGGACAATGTTTGAGGTTGGATTGGTAATGGGTATCCCAAAGTAAAGGATATTCCTGGTATATAGATATGATGAATAACTAGATCTTGTAATAAATATAGGATATGTTGGTCAGCCGTTGAGACTCCTAGGTAAGTCGCCAAATTGAACACAATTGAGCGGAGTTAGGTGGTCCCATATCAGGTGGTCCGAGTACAATGTTCCTACCCTATCCTCTGAGATTCAAGAAAATGTCTTTGTTTTCAAAATTTACTCATTCTTCTAGTTCTAGATCAAATAATCCCAATTTATAAAATAGAATGTAATGTAGAATTCCACAAATTGAAAAGAATTTACAAAAATGGTTTATACCAGAAGTTGAAAAGAATGAAGTTTCCCAATCTTTGTTTTCTCCAAAGTCTGAAGATCTCATAGACATTATCGAACAGATGGTGTCTTTGAATGGATATTTAGAATCCAAACAATTGTTTTCCACTCAAACACTTGATTATTTACAAAATCAAGAATACAAGTATATCCATATAGGATTGATCCAAATAGGACTCAAACCGCTTACAAGAACAGGGTTAGATACTTGTGCCTTGATCGCTCTTCGTGATTGCAGACACAACAGGTTTCATGATTCTCTGCTTGGAATTGCAGAATCAACCTTGGCCATGGGACCAGTCTATTTTGACTGTTACCCCAATTTTTCATTGTCCCTCAAGGATCCAAATATCCTAGAAACACTGACTCTCAATCTTCAGACCTTTGGCTTTGATATGCTAAAAGGATCTGAACCTCTCGCCCTCATTTACAAGATAACCTACAAGGCCATGAAGACTCAGTTAAGCCTAAAAGCTTTAATGGAGTATGACGAAAGATACATTATCTTGTTCCAGGCCAACAAGGACAAAATTAGTGTTATTGTTCCCAAGACAATACACTGAAATCAAGTCACCCTACCTGAAACATGGCAGGTTCAAGCTGCTTTTAGAAAACTTCCTTCTAGTCAGCTTAATCAAGTTGTAACCCTACCCGATGGTACTGTTGAACTACAATTCTCTGAAGCTAGGATCACTAGACTTCATCCCCAAGATTTTCAATCAGGACGTAGATCTGAAGCATCATTTAGGACTGCTCCCTCTCATTTTCCTAGAACATCTACACCAGATGTTCTTTCCCATCTTGATCTAGCGAACATTAGGACAAATCCTCAATATCCGCAGATCCCTCAACCTATCTACAATCCTCCTGAATAGGAAAATGAAAATCAATCACCAACACAATCGAAAATGAATTTTCCTCCTCAATTGAATGTTTTGTCTTTTCAGTTTGAATTAAACAAAGAACATATAAAACAAGAATTTATGCAAGAAATCAATAAGTAAAAACGTCAACTGTTTTATGCTCAAACAACTGATTATCAAAGAACAGATTTAAAAAAACAATTTTATGAATGTTGTGAAGAAATGAAAGAAAATTTACCATTCCTTGATTGGTATTTTAACATCTATCTTCAAAACATTAATGTCATCAAAACTGATTCTAAATTTGGCGCACTTCTGATAATCAAAATGAAGAATCAATTCTGCCCTCTTTTGAAGAAATTCAATTCTCAATTTTGGGTCATGAATTAATTGCCTCACCCTTTAAAGATCCAGCAACGGATAACACATTTAAAGGATTAGGTAAAATAATTCAACAAACATTTTACTTCATGAAATCAGAGATAAAATGATACAAGATCAAATTCAACAAAATCTTTCAAATCAATAACAAGTTTTACAAAAACAATCTGTTGAAACAAAGCCAATAACATATTTTACACCTATGTCTATTGACCAAAATGTTTTAACAACACCAAATCAATTAATTCAGCAAATTGATGCAAAATTAGCTGCATTAAACCTTGAATCAAAGTTAAGAATCAACAATTTGTCTAATCCAGACATAAGTTCTGATTCTGACAACAATGATTTTGATCCCATGGCAGAATTGGATAAATTAAATTTTATTCAATATCAGACCAATCCTATAAGGTATGCTAGGCCTTATAGACAAAATCAAAATCCTTTACCAACCACTAAATTTTTTTATCCTAGACCTTCTTTACTTGATATGCAGTACGAAGAAAAACCTCTCCATACCTATGGATCATTTTCTACAGGTAACTTCTATACTTGGAATATAGATGAATTAACTGAAGAAAACATCATTGAGTTAACCCAAGAAATGGTCATGATGACATCTGCCCATCGCAGCGAAAACAAAATTGATAGAACCATTGCATCTATCATTATCGCTGGCTTTTCTGGATTACTCAAATGATGGTGTGATAATTATTTAACCATTGAAAAACAACAAGCCATTTTACAAGCTGTAAAAGTTGATCAAAACGGTTTTCCAATTAAGGCTGAAGGAGGCTTTGACATTCCTGACTCTGTCTCTTCCTTAATTTTATGTATTTTGAAGCATTTCATTGGCAACTTCGGTGAATTTCAAAGTAAATCAAAAGATTTGCTAATGATTCATAAATGTCCAACCTTGAGCCATTTCAGATGGTATAAGGATATCTTCCTCAAAAAAGTTATGCTTCAAGCTGAAGCCAATAACCCCTTCTGGAAGAGAAAGTTGATTTTTGATCTGCCAGCAATCTTTGCTGAAACCGTTAGGAGTAAGTTACAATAAATTTACCAAGAAGACATCCCCTATGATCGTATTACTTTTGGAGATTTAATTGCATTCATCAATAAATGTGCATTACAAATTTGTAATGATTTGAGACTAAAATCTCAACTCAAAAAACAACACATTCATGGTCTTGAAGAATTAGGAGATTTCTATCAGCAATATGGATATGAAAATTTTAAGATCCCAAATAAAAAATCATCTCAATCCAAATTACATTACAGATCTCATCCTGCTTGACAATACAAGTCTAAGAAGCCTTATGGACCTAAACAACCCAAATACTTTAGCAAGTACTATAACAAGCCCAAGAGACATGGGACTCATAAACCCAAGCCCAAACAGTTTAAGAAACATACTGAACAAACTCTAACATCTAAGCCTCTTTGCTTTAAATGTGGATGTCCAGGTCATTATACTAAAAACTGTAGAACGACCCAAAAAATACAAACTCTTTTGGCCCCTAAAGATATCAAACATATGTTTTTACAAGTCGTGATGGATTCAGAGGCTGAATCTTCAGATGAAGAACTTCAAAATTTTAATTTGAATCATTCTTCTGATTCTGACATTTCAAAGGAATCTGATCAATGTGCATAAGCTTGTAATTGCAATACCATCAACATGTTATCAACAACCAAAGAATCTAGCATTCTTTTAGACTTTGTTGATAAAATTGATGATCCCAAGCTTAAGACAGAATATATTCATCATATCACGTCTTCAATAACAAAAACAAAAGAATCTCTAGAAATCATCAATCCTTTCTATAACCACAAAGAAATCATTGATAGATTTAAAAGATCTTCTCAATCATCCAATACGACCAGTCTTTCTGACCTCCAATATGAAGTTAACAATATCAAAAAAGAAATTGTTATGCTTAAACAAAATCAAACTCTTCTTAATTTACGTATGCAGAATATGCAGACGTCTGTCATTCCACAAGTTGCTTCTTCTTCTGAACCTCCTCAGACAGAAGAACCACCCATTTTTTTTTAATACAATAAACAAAGTGAAACATCAGAAATGGTACGTTGCTGTTGATTTGGTAATTAACAAAAATTTAATTATCCCAACAATAGCTCTTGTTGATTCTGGTGTTGATTTGAATTGCGTAGCTAAAGGATTAATTCCTGCTCAGTATTTTCAAATCACCAAACAAAAGCTTTATACCACTGACAATTCACAACTTCAAATACAATACAAGTTGACTAATGCTCACATTTGTAAAAACAAAGTTTGCATTAAACAAGATTTTTTACTTGTCAAAAATATGGTTCAAAAATGATTCTTGGAACTCCATTTTTTTCAACCATAACCTCTTTTTCAGTTTCAAAAGATGGATTAAAATCCCCAGATTTTAGGAACTAATGTTGAATTCGCTTTTTTGTTCAAGCCAGAAATTATTGAATAAATCACATCCAAAATGATGTTTGTTTCCTTAATTTCATTACTAAAAAACAACAACATTTACAATCTTTAAAAAACGAAATTGCGTATAAACGCATTGACAATCAAGTTTATGATGCTAAACTCCAGACCCAAATTGTTCAGTATCATGAACATTTAAAAAAGAGTTATGTGCTGAACTTTCCAATGCTTTCTGGCATCGTAAGAGACATGTTGTTTGTCTCCCTTATGAGCCTTCCTTCCATGAAAGCAAAATTCCAACAAAATCTAGGCCTATTCAAATGAATGCAGAGCTTATGGAATATTGTAAACAAGAAATTCAACAGTTGTTGAATAAGAATCTCATCCGCCATTCTAAATCTCCTTGGAGTTGTTCCGCAGAACTGGAACGCGGAAGTCCTCGCTTAGTTATCAATTACAAGCCTCTCAATTAGGTCCTTCAATGGATTAGATACCCAATCCCAAACAAGAGAGGTCTTCTTAAGAGGTTACACTCAACTTGTGTATTCTCTAAATTTGATCTGAAATCTGGATTTTGGAAAATTCAGATTCATCATTTCGATAGATACAAGACTGCTTTTAATGTTCCCTTTGGTCATTACGAATGGAATGTAATGCCCTTTGGTCTCAAGAATGCTCCTAGTGAGTTTCGAAACATCATGAATGAGATCCTTTCACCCTTCTCCTCATTCACGATAGTGTATATCGATGATATACTTGTTTTCTCTGAGTATATTGCAGCCCATTGGAAACACTTGTATCAATTTGAAAAATGTATCAAAGAAAATGGTTTTGTTTTATCACGTACCAAAATCAATCTGTTTCAAACAAATGTTCGATTTTTAGGCCATAAGATTTTTCATGGGACACTTACTCCCATTTCAAGAGTAATCGATTTTGCAGACTAGTTTCCTGATGAAATTCGAGATAAAACCCAATTACAAAGATTTTAGGATCTTTAAATTATGTTGCTGATTTTTACAAAGGCCTCCGTGGTTTACTTAAACCACTGTTTGCAAGGCTTAAGAAGAATCCTAGCCCATGAACTACAGTTCATACTCAAGTTGTTCGTCAAGTCAAAACCCAAGTCAAGAGTCTTCCTTGTTTAGGAATTTCTGATCCCAAGGCTTTCAAGATCATAGAAACATATGCTTCTAACCAAGGATACGGTGGTATTCTTAAACAACGTCTTCCCGATTCTACCACAATTCAATTAGTTCGATACTATTCTGGTATTTGGAACCCTGTTCAAATCAATTACTCAACAGTCAAAAAAGAAGTTTTATTAATTGTTTTGTGCATCATGAAATTTCAAGATGATCTTACAAATCAAAAATTTCTTTTACGTGTTGATTGCAAATCTGCCAAAGAGAGTTTAACAAAAGATGTTTTAAATCTCGTGTCCAAACAGATTTTCGCCAGGTGGCAAGGTCTTTTATCTGCATTCGATTTTGACATTGAATTTATAAAAGGAGAAGATAACTCTCTAATTGACTTCCTCACTAAAGAATTCATCCAAAGATGAGTTCGCAGAGCTCATCCTCTTCGCAGGTTCCCTCTGCAAAACCCCAATCAAAAGCCCAATATGCTATGCAGTCTTCTGTTACACAGCACAAGCCACCTCTTTCTTATGCCTTTTCATTAACCAATCCTTATCAGCCCCTCCAAGAAGCTGATTCAAGCCCTTCAATGACTTCATTCCCGAAGACTCAAGCACCTATGTTACCAAGTCATGTATCGAGCCTCTGTTCATGTTTGAACCATGTTTGTTTTCTCTTTCCAAGGATCCTCAAGCGATTGCAAGACATGTTTTCACTCCCAAGGCACTGTTTGAAGAATCATACAGTCTCAAGACTCATCAATTTTATGAATTCATCTTAGTGGACACTGATTCAGTGGTGATCACACACAATAGAAAGAAGTCTTTTCCATAAAATATTTCTCATTCCAAGTGTCAGATTCTGAAGATTATGTCAGAAACAGACTAGAAATAACATCCACTCTACCACACGAAGTTCCCTGTCAATTATTTTCCTCAATCTTTCAATTATGTAGACTACAAGCAAGCTTGGTCTAGAGCATTCATCGTTCCCTCTCAGAACTGCTCTCACTCTTGGTTTTTCTTTTTCTGCAAAAAGTTCAAGCAAGCTTCAATTCCTCTTTGATTCCAACACAATTGGTGGAATCACTTTGAAGCTCAAGATGGTATCCTTCTGATATACACGTAATTACTACAAAATATATCTCTTAATTTATATATGTTAGTGCTTCAATTAATATATTTTATTCTAATTATTTCATTTTTATGTTTTTGTAGGAATTTGCGCGTGAATGATAAAATCGCATTAAGGCGACAATTTGAGGAAATGATTAATTTGTTGATTCTAGCGGTGGTGTAAAATAACGGTTCACATATCTAAACCTAACCCAAATAAGCCCAGGTCCACTTACTTTAATCAAGCCAAAGCCCAAAAAGCTAGAAACCTAAGCCCAGCCTAACAAGGAAATAGGGGAAACCTATTTAGGTTTCTCTCTTCCCTTATGTTTAGGGAGTCTGCTCTTCCATGTTTTCGGCTCCTCCTCTCTTTTTCAGCCACCATCACCACCTCCACCGGGCCAGAGACATAGAGCCCTGTGTCTCTCGCCACTAACCAACCACCATCAGCACCATCTCGCCACCGTCCAAGCCACCGCCGTCCCTGTTTCCTCCACGCACATTGTTCCTGTCTTTTCTTCACCTCGCCACCGTCCAACATCCTTCATCACGAACAAAGCTCGCACGCCACCACCACAAGCAGCAGAAACAGGGAGCACCTCCCTATTTCGCCGCCCTGTCTCCATTCTCCATTCTCTCCCGTTTTCGCCTTCGGTCTTTCTCCCTGTTCCATCTCACTCCATCACCGCCGCGACAAAGTCGCCTTTCTCTCTTTTTGAGCCACCACCACCGCGACATAGCACCTCCCTGTTTCACTTTCTCGTTCTCTTTCTCCTTCGATTTTGTATCCCTCTCACTGTTTCCATCTCTCTCTCTATTCTTGCAGGTGCCGGAGACGATCGGAGGACGAAGGAGTTTGCGAGGAGCAAAGTCGAAGCGGCGGCGCTGGTCGCGGTTCGCTGGAGAAGGAGAAGCAAATATTTTGGCGGGAATCAAATGTTTTTCAAACAGTTCGCTATTCGCACCTCAGCCCATTGCTATGTACCACCACAGTGCAGTTGTTGAGATTTCTCGGGATTTGCGATTTTTCAGGATTCGTGCTCATACAGGAAGTAATGGATTCCACCTCTACTGATGCTGTGACCACCACTACCATGAGTCATTAAACACCACGCAAGGTGAAGAGGTGAACTCCTAGATGTAACACACTAAATTAGTATTTGATTCGCTTTAAGTTTTCACGACGAATAATGATGTTTAATGAATCTCACTTTTATTTAATATAGAAATTTATGTTGTTTCAGTGACAAGGATTTCATAGATTTCTTCGTAGATTATTATTATTCCGGTGGTTATCTTTTCTTCTCCATATAAGCTTAGTCATGCTTTTCTTATGCGTGGAATGTTTAAGAATCAATTGATTCCGGGAGGTTAGTTATATGTGATCGTCATTTATTACGATATTGTCTCCGGATATATTGTAAGTTTAGGATATCACATATGACTAACCTTTGTATTTTTTTTTAGAAGAAGTGAAATCTAAAATTCATTTACATTAGGGTATATTAATGCATAAAAGATTATTTTTCCAATTACGTCGTTTGGGATGTGAAACACGTAGTTGAGTCATCATAGCGAATCAATCTTAGTTGGCGCGTGAAGTCCAGGAGGGATTCTTGGAACCTTGTGATTTTTCCAAAACTTAATTTTCATTAAATTAAATTCAATTTCGTATTTTAAATTTGTTAGAATTTCTTAACTTTAGTTTCGCATAGTTTGTCTTCCTTAACCTTGTTTTGGAGATCGTTTTTCCTCGTGGGATCGATACGCCGTTCTTTACTACAATTGACCGCGTGTACTCTTTGGGCGTAATCAAATTTTGGCGCCGTTGCCGGGGAACAAGCGTCATTCTACAAGGAAGGTTTTGGGTATTATCTTTCTTGCTCATTTTTCATTTTATTTTATTTTATTCTATTTTTAGGTTTTAGGTCCAGTTTAATTTTTATTTTATTTCAAAAAAAAAAACATTGGGGGAGTGAGTTGGAATAGAGACCACTTAGGGAGACTAATTGGGATCCCCAATTTAGAACACCCACAAATTCACATTGAAGCCAAACTAAGTTCTACTTCTAATTCTAACACCATGAGAAATCACGAAGATGACCATGTTCGGTCGCTAAAGGACTATCTCCACCCCACGCGCACTGCTACTCCATCATGTATCATGTTTGCACCAAGTACACCATAACTAGAATTTAAGCCGGGTATGATACAATTATTACCACTTTTCATGGCCTAGAGAATAAGAATCCTTATATTCACATTAGGGAATTCGAGGAAGTTGTGGCCACTTTTCACAACAAAGTTGAGGCTTTCTTTTTTCCCTTAAGGAAAAAGCGAAGAGCTGGCTATACTCTTTGCGACCAAGGTCTATAGGTTCGTGGGAGGAGATGACCCAAGCATTTTTTAATAAATACTTTCCTCACCACAAAACCAACGGTCTAAAGAGACAAATTTCTACCTTCACCCAAAAGAATAGCGAGACATTATATCAAGTATGGGAGAGGTTCAAGGATCTCTTGAATACATGCCAACACCATGGGTATGAGAGTTGACTCGTAGTCAGTTATTTTTATAAGGGACTCACCAGTAGAGAGCGTCAGTTCGTTGAGATGATGTGTAATGGAGAGTTTTTGCAAAAGGACCTTGACGAGGCTATTGAGTACCTGAATGACTTGGCTGAAAAGGCTCATACTTGGACTGGTCCAAGTGCTACTGAGAGCACAGATAGAACACGCCCAGCTGGAGTTTACCAACTTAGGGAAGAGGATAGCCTTAGAGCCCAACTTGATAGAGTAACTAGGGAGTTAGAGGCACTTAAGACCAAGGATGGTAGGCCCACACATACTATTGCCAGAGTTGAGCTACAGGACGCCTGTTTTATATGGGGGGGAGTTGAACACTTCGCACAGGATTGCCCAACTTGACTGAGATGAGAGGGGGGTTGGGTGGAACAATGTAACGCCTTAGGGATGTACAAGAAACCTTATTCGCCATTCTCTAACACTTACAATTCTGGTTGGAGAGATCACCCTAACTTTGACTGGAGGTCCGAAGCAGACCAACCTACACACTCACAGGCACAACCACCTAGGTCATTCCCTGCACCTCCATACAATGCACAATCTAACAGAAGTTCCCTATCAGACACATTACATGCATTTATAGAGGCACAAGGTAAAACTAATAAAAAATTTGAGGTTGCACTGACACCTTTGGCAGAGGAGAACAAGGAGATCAGAAGCCAAATAACCAAGCTGACAAGTTCATTAACAGTACAAGCTTGGGGCCAATTTCCGTCACAACCTCAAGCAAATCTGAAGGGACAACTTATGGCACAAATCTCTACTTCAGACTCTCAGAATGTCAAAGAGGTTAATGTCATCGCTACTCGGAGTGGTATGATCTTAGATGGATCAAGCTCGTCCACGACTATAGGCACCTCCCCAAGTGCGAAGGAGAGCATCCCTGAGGATGAGCCCAACAAGAACATTCCAGATTCAGTTCCTTTTCCTCAAGCACTACGACCTATTGGAAAGAAATCGGAAATGCATGGTGAGATTCTAGAACCCTTGAAACAGGTTAAAATTAACTTACCTTTGCTGCATGTGATTAACCAGGTACCAACTTATGCGAGGGTCATCAAGGATCTATGCACTATCAAAAGGACACATCAGGTGGTTGCTATTTTTGAGTGGACTAATCCTCAACTTTTCAGGTTGTTGGTATACGATTCCTTAACCCTTTTGACTCATTTATATCATAGACTAGGTTTGGAGGTGAATGTTCCATATGTTCTTCCTCGTCACTTCGTGGTATATCTTTCATGAGGGAGAATATATGTCGGGCTGAAGACGTTAAACCAAGCGCTCCTAGGAGGCAACCTAGCCTTAGTTGTGTGTCTTTGTTGTTAGTTTGGATTGATTTTCGAGTACCCTATTTAGTTGTGTTTCACTCATACTCGTTAGCTCCATAACAGTTTTGACTTACAACTTGTCTTTGTTTTCTTTGTTAATGTCGAGTCTGCATTTTATCGATTTCTAATGAAAACTCCATGATTCTTATGTTTCTGAGCGTTCATTGGTGGAAGATTTCATCGAAATTGGTAAAAAGCTTCAGCATGGTAATATCACTCTAACCCTCTTTTTTTCTTTTGCCTTGATTTGTCATGATTATTATTTTATACATTGAGGACAATGTTTGGTTTAGGTTTGGGGGTGTGGTTTACTAGATTTTTTATGCAATTTTCAAAAATCTTTGAGTTTAAAACGTATTTTACAATTAAACCGAGTCATTTTGCTATTATACTCAATTTCCATTGAATACTTAGATGATTATGGTAATTGTGTAAAATCTTCTTGAAAATGCATTTGAAATCCGAACTCTTGGTGAATAAAAAAGAAGAAGAGGTTTTGAGTTCTTTTCAATTTTAGAGAATAATTTTGTTGCCTTTAATTTTGAGAAAACACATACTAACTCGTGTCACATAGTTATATTAGTGAAAAACATGGTATTTGATATTATCCTTATGTTAGATGTATTTCGTGAGACTTTTCAACTCGAATTTTCGCGCACTATAAGCCAAGTTAACATGATTTGAAGTTGATTAGTGAGAGATTGAACTAGAAAAAAACCTTAGAATAATAGTGGAGACTTTAACCCGTGTGAGTTTTGAGTCATTCTTTATTTTTTGAGGGTTATTAATTACACTCTGATTTTTCTTGAGTCCACATTATTTCGTTGATGATATCATTATTCTTGATTTTTTTATTGATTGCTTTAAGAATGACATAAAAATTGAATCTTTACACTAAAACTTCTTGTTTTATTTAGTTGAGATGTCCTAGTACTAACTAGAACTTATGAAGTGATATAGGCATTTCTTTCTTTAAACCATTTTTAGCCTTTTAGCCTACCCAATAATAAATATCCATTTGCAACTCTTTGAGGCTTTAAATAGCCTTTTCTTTGTTATTCCCATTCCCAATACCTACTCCAATCAAGGAGTAATACCTTTATTATTTTATCCTTACCCAATTTTCTGAGAATGTATACGGTGAGATATATTTATGGAATGGGCAAATAAAAAAATAAAAAATAAAAAATAAAAAATAAAAAATAAAAAATAAAAAAATAGATATTTCATGCGCCCTCGAAGTAAAAGTGTTGGATTGTATCAATGGGGAAAAGCATGTTAAAAAAAAAGTAAAAGTGTTGCGATTGAAGAAGAAAATAATGAAGAAAAAGTTAATGGTGTACAACATTGATTTGTTCTTCAATGCCCTATGTGTTTATTCAAGGGTGTATCCATTCTCAGGAAATCTTTGTATCCTTTTTGTCCATTATTGTTTGCCATAATCCAAGCCCCAATACAACCTAGTAAAGACCTGATTGATCTTAAGTAAAAGTTAGCTTAATAGATGTGGAGATTGAATAGGCAAGAACTATGGTGTTTGATTCAACATTCTCAAAAGTAATCAATATTCTGGTCCATGAGATCATATTCATTTCACTCTTTGAAAATTTCGTTTTTCATGATAATTATATGTGAGACGTTTGCATTTTCCATAGTATATTATTTTCCTCACATATAAACTGAGTGTCCAATCTCTGAGCGTTTCATTTCTAAGCGACATGAGAGAATTGTAGTTGAAACGTCTTTTCTAAAGGTTATCTTGTCACATCTTTACTATGAAATGAAGAGTTATGTTGATAAGGCTCCTTACACACACACTTCGAGTTGAGAATGATTATGAAATTCATTTAACCTTTAGATACTATTAATTATTGTACTCTTGATATACTTTTGTGACATTATTGGTTTGTTGTTTTTCTTGAATTGTAAGCAATCAGATGAAAAATACTCTAAGGGATATAAAAAGGAATGTTCATATGCTTTGCATTATGTTTTTAGAAAATAGATTTGTTTTATTGAGTCAGTAGTGTTTGGGGGTAGCATTTATGAAAACCCTCACGAGACTATAACTCGCCCTCTAGAGGTAATCTAGATGTTTAAAGGCTTGTTGCACGTTAAGGTAAGTGCAACAGTGATACCTTCGAAAGTGAGTTAGGATTTTATTCTTTATTTGATATACAAGTAATTATTACAAAATATATCCCTTAATTTATATATGTTAGTGCTTCAATTAATATATTTTATTCTAATTATTTCATTTTTATGTTTTTGTAGGAATTTGCGCGTGAGCGATAAAATCGCATTAAGGTGACAATTTGAGGAAATGATTAATTTGTTGATTCTAGCGGTGGTGTAAAATAGCGGTTCACATATCTAAACCTAACCCAAAAAAGCCTAGGTCCACTTACTTTAATCAAGCCCGAGCCCAAAAAGCTAGAAACCTAAGCCCAGCCTAACAAGGAAATAGGGGAACCCTATTTAGGTTTCTCTCTTCCCTTCTCTTTGGGGAGTCTGCTCTTCCACGTTTTTGGCTCCTCCTCTCTTTTTCATCCGCCATCATCACCTCCACCGGGCCAGAGACATAGAGCCCTGTGTCTCTTGCCATTAACCAACCACCATCAGCACAGTCTCGCCACCGTCCAAGCCACTGCCGTCCCTGTTTCCTCCACGCACACTGTTCATCTCTTTCCTTCACCTCGCCACTGTCCAGCATCCTTCATCACGAACAAAGCTCGCACGCCACCACCTCAAGCAGCAGAAACAGGGAGCACCTCCCTGTTTCGCCTCCCTGTCTCCATCCTCCATTCTCTCCCATTTTCGCCTTCAATCTTTCTCCCGTTTCCATCTCACTCCATCACCGCCGCGACAGAGTCGCCTATCTCTCTTTTAGAGCCACCACCACCTCGACAGATTCACCAACACCGCGACAGAGCACCTCCCTATTTCATTTTATCGTTCTCTTTCTCCTTCGAGTTTGTATCCCTCTCACTGTTTCCATCTCTCTCACTATTCTTGCAGGTGCGTGAGACGATCGGAGGACGAAGGAGCTCGCGAGGAGCAAAGTCGAAGTGGCGGCGCTAGTCGCGGTTACCTGGAGAAGGCGAAGCAGATATTTTGGCGGGAATCAACTATTTTTCAAACAGTTCGCTATTCGCACCTCAGCCCATTGCTGTGTACCACCACAGTGCAACTGCTAAGATTTCTTGGGATTTGCGATTTCTTAGGATTCATGCGCGTACAGCATGATGGAGCATGATTTGGGGAAGAAGACGTTATCTTTTCAAGCTCGATTTGGGGAAGAAGAGGCGATGGAGGCATGGTGATCATAGTGGAGGCATGGGGGCATAGAGCATGATGGAGACAAAGAGACGGTGGAGTGAATTTGTGAAAAAGATACTTTTAGGATTTAGGTTTTGTATCGTTTTAAGGGCATTTTATTAAATTACATATATAAACGGATATTTGCGAGACGGATATGGCCAAATTTGTATCCGCTCCGAATCTGTAATGGATACCATTTGGATCTCCAAATCTGCCCTGAAATTCATTTAGACATCTAAATCCGCCCCATTCAGGTTGGGCAGGGTGAATATCTATGAAAATCCACCCTACTACCAACCCTAAGTCGAACAGTCGCACAACCCAGCCACTGAGGCAGATGCGACTGACCCTCGCATAGATTATATCTTGTTCCACATGAATCTTCTAGCACGAGTGGTAGAAAGACTCACACAGGATCGACAACAACCACTTGAGAATGACAGGAATCCGAGAAGGTTCCACACCCAAGAAGACGACCGAGAGCACTTCCAGGAATGAAAACATCCCAGTGGAGGAGCGGAGAGCTGGCCAGCAGGAAAGCTTAAGAGATAATGGGGATCATGGGGACCATGCCCCAAAGACAGACAGGACCACAGGTCAGGAACCCACTCCGACCAAGGGCAACCAATTTGGATGTCCTGTATGATCTTGTTGTTCTTCCATTCTTGGAATGGATCATGAACGCCCCCTGCCAAAGAAAATCATCCCTCTGAAGCTCGAATTCTATGACGGAACATCAAATCCATCAGATCATCTGCATCATTACCACCACGTAATAGCATTGAAAGAAAGTTTGAAAGCAATCATGTGCAAAACTTCTCCTACCAACTTGAAGAAGGTTGCACTGACCTGGTTCCATAACCTCAAGCCGAGATCTATAGATTCATTCCAAGTCTTGGCGAAGGCATTTATCACCAGATTCATCGGAAGCCAACGAATCAGGAAGGGTTCCCACTACCTGCTAAGCCTCAAACAGAAGCAGGGTGCGACCCTCGGAGAGTATGTCAATCACTTTAACGACAAACTGATTTTGATCGACAAGTGCAGCGACGACACATCGGTCACCACTTTCTTACCCTAGAACCCAAGAGATATGGCGAACTTATTGAAATGTGCGCAAAAATATATCACTATCGAAGATATGTTGGCAGCCAAGAAGAAAAGGTAAAAATGAAGCCAAGCATGCCTTTAAGGCTCGAGACATAGGAGGGGGAAAAACGCGAAGAGAAGGAAAATGGACGACAAAAATCGGTCTGACAAGGAAAAACCCGACATGGTTACCAACTACATCGCCTCAAGGTACACTATGGTCACCCTTCTAAATTTCGTCTTGCACAACATTTTCTCCACCACGAAGAGCTCGGATGACATCAAGTGGCCAATCAAGCTCAAGTGCAATCCATCAAGACGTGATAAGAGCAAGTATTGTTCCTATCACAAGAACCATGGTCACACCACTTAGAACTGTTAGAGTCTCAAGAATGACATCGAGTACTGGGTTCGCACGGGAATACTCGGAGAATTTATGAATTCCAACGATAAACAGCCTTGAGAAAAAAGAAAGGAAGAAATGGCACCAGTGGCCGAAGAAAAGATTGCAAGCGTCATCTACATCTTGCATAGCGCACGCGATGAACCGAAAAAATCCAACTAGTCATGAAAGAGGGCAATCCGACAACTGCAGACAGGTTCCTACCGTGAAGACTACCCAATTCAACACACCCGAGTAGAGCACCCAACCCCGGACTTGAAGTACACTGAGTCGAATATGCAGGGGTTCATTCCCAGCATAACGATGCCCTACTCATCACCTTTGCAATATCACAATGCGGCGTGAAAAGGCCACTGGTGGACACGAGGAGTTCATCCAACGTCCTATTTCTGGAGGCATTTCATAGGATGCGACTGAGGGAGGAATAATTGAAACTGCACAACCAGGTTATGGTTGGCTTCAGTGGTGTTTGAAGCTATCTAGCCGGGAGCATCAAGCTACTCATAGTAGTAGGGGAACTAGCAAAACTCCTAATAACGGCGCTCATTGTCGTAGATGCCCCCTTCCCGTACAATGTGATTCTGGGGAGGCCTTAGCTTCACCAGATGGAAACAGTAGTCTCCACAAGGCACCAATGCCTCAAATACCCAGTCAACGGTGAGACATGGATTGTCAGGGGAGATAAGTATTTCTCAAAGGAATGCCATTACATGGAGATGAAGCTATTGGGTAAGTAGCTTCAACATCTCAAGCCTCCTAAAAACAAACCAACTGGCCAAAGGTTTACTGGTAAGAGAGTTTGAATGAGGAAAGTATTATTAGAACTTTTGACGAATAACTATCAATAAAGGTAATCTCTTTAAAAACAACTTTATTCCACAATCAACTATTTCTACAAGGGAAATCGGTCCTACCACAGGGACCAAAATGGCGCACAACGGCCTGGCCTAGTCTTATTAAAGGCAATGACAGCTCGCTGCATAAGTGAACTAGTCCGCCTAAAGGAACTGAGGTAACATGCGACAAGTTGAGCCTAGTCCACGGACAGCTCACCGCCACAAAAATTTCTGGCCCAATTACGGGGACCAAAATGGCACATAGAGGCCGAGCCTAGTCCTATTAAGGGCGACAACATCGCGTCGCAAAAGTGACCTAGTCCGCCTAAGGAACCAAGGTACCGTATAACGGCCAAGCCTAGTTTTACTCAGGATGTCGATAGCTTGCCACACAAGTGACCTAGTCCGTCTTAGGAACCACGGCAAGACACTTGCGGACAACACTCGGTCCATTTGTTCACCGCAAGTGGATAGAGCCTAGTCCATGGACAACTCATCGTACTTAAAACCAAGTCCTGTCACAGGACCAAAATGGCGTACAACGGTCAGGCCTAGTCCTATTAAGGGCAACGATAACTCACCGCATAAGTGATCTAGTCCGCCTAAGGAACCGAAGTACGAGGGGGCCAAGCCCAGTCCACAGATAACTCACTGCTCAGAAAGGCCCAGACCCGTCACGGGGACCGAAATGGTGCACAGCGGCCGAGCCAAGTCATGTCAAGGACATAGACAGCTGACCTAGTCTGCCTAAGGAACCACAGAACCGCGGGGTGGATTGAGTCTAGTCTATCAATGACACATCACGTTAAGGGACCAAGATGGCGCACAATGGTCATGTTTAATCCTATTCAGGATATCGACAACTCGCCCAACAAGAAAGCTAGTCCACTTAAAAGGAATCTAGCACATTCGGTCAAAAACGATTCCTCAACAACCCAACTCTTATTCAGGACTAGGGTATATTTTGAAGTTTAACCCATACGAGCAAAGATGTCTTTTTTCCAGTTCAAATCTTCTCAAGATTGAGCCAGATGAATACAAGAATCTAGGCCGTTCGGGAAAAGATTGTTCCTCAACAACCCAACTCCTATTCAGGATTCGGGTATATTATGAAGTCTAGCCCAGACGGGTGGATATGACTTTCTTCAACTCAAATCCTCTCCAGGATTGAGCCAGATGAATATAGGAATCTAGCCCATTGGGGCAAATATGGTCCCTTAACAACCTAACTCTTGTTCAGAATTAGGGTTATGAAGTCTGGCACAGGCAGGCGGAGATGACTTTTTCTAGCTCAAATCCTCTCCAATATTGAGCCAGATGAATATAGGAATCTAGCCTATTCGAGCAAAAATGGTCCCTCAATAACCCAACTCCTACTCAAGATTGGAGTCTATTATGAAAGCCTAGCCCAGACAGACGAAGGCGATTTCCCATCAACTCAAACTCCTCATCGGGACCGAAAGCATGCATATGACACTGAAATCTAGTTCGACAAGAGATGGATTCTTAAGCAACCTAACTACTATACAGAGTCAAGGAAGTCATCATTAATGCTAAGATGGTTTCCGCACAAGTTCAACTCCTCTGAGATACAATAATAATGTCACTAAGGGAACACAACCCAAATAAACAAATGTGACTACCCTATAGCTTAACTCTTACGTAAGATTAAGTTATAACTATACATAAAAACAGTCATGCCCCTAAGTCGTACAAGTGTCGTGACGATCTCGAGAAAATATGAGACCCAGCATCAGCCCAATACTGAACAGGCTCAAGCAGTTCTAAGGCCGTTCAATTCAGTTAGCCAGGCGGACTTGGACTTTCACAGCACGCTAGGCCCACATGTCTCACAACTGTCCTCAATACCCATAAACCCTCCATAGGCAAGTATCTCGAGGATCTACTTTGGACAGGCAACTACAATTGCTCTTTGCTCCCAACTAGGAAGCAAACATCAGAGTATCTTCCACACAGGGAAAATCCCTTTTATGGATTGCTCTTGGATTGGGAACTATCTCTTGTGTATCTAGGAGCGCAGAGCTAACAAGGAACTTCCCTCCTACAGCACAATTCCTAATTAGAGAGAGATCTCCACAAATATCTCCTCCCTAATCTACACCTATGATGGCCTGGTTAAACCAAGACTCCTTGCACTATAAGTAAGACATGAGGTTGGTAAGCTAAGGAACACTACAAATTCCATGTTACAACATTACACCTTCCTCGGAACCATGTCTGACTTTAGCATCGGAGTGCCATTGGCAACCACAACGATGGTTTGTTGCTTACGTGTGCTACTTGTGCAGGTCAACAGGTTAGCAAGAGCCAGGTTGGAGCAGGGAGCGAAAAATGACTGCATCAGTTTGGAGTCATCCGTGGGGACGACATAGCTCGTGACTTTACGCTAAGCGTCGTCTCCTTTCAAAACAAAGAGAAATGGTGACCACTAGGTCATGTAACAACGGAGAACCAGAGGACACATCGAACATTTCGATCGTCCCTATACCACCTCCTTCAGCAACTCCCATCTCGCATGTGCAGCCAACTCACGCTCCCGTACCAATGGCAGCAGCAACATATCTCATAATCGATATGCTAGCATCCCAAATACACTTGATCGCGAAGGCGGTGGAGGCCCTAACGCAACAAAACCCACCACCCGCCAATGGAGACTAGGAGCAGCACGGACCTCCACCTCCGATAAACGATAGGGAGCAAGTGTAGGAAAGCAAAGCACCTGGTAGTTCTTATTGGACTAAAGGAGGTTGTGCGGCTATAACTGCGTTCAATGCCAAAATTGATAGGCTTGGCCCTGGGAACCCCCTCCACATAGTGGCGCACGACTCGAACGTACTGTATCGCCTCTCTGTCCCACCATTTGTTGACCGAATCATGAATGAGGCCTTACCAAGGAAGTTCGCTCCTCCAAAACTCAACTCCTAAGCTGAAACCACCGATCTCTTCGACCACCTGCGCCATTACCAGAACGTAATGGCCCTTAAAAAGGGATCTAAATCCGTAATGTGCATAACCTTTCCCACTAGTCTGAAAAGCTCCACATTGACATGGTTCCACAGCCTTTCGCCGAAGTCCATCGACTCCTTCAAAACGCTGGCAAAAAATTTCCTAACCCATTTTGTAGGAAGCCAACAATTTTGAAAAGGCCCACACTATATACTCTCCCTGAGGCAGAGCTGCGGAGAGACACTCCGAGAGTCGCACACTTCAATAATGAGTTGACCCTCATAGACAGGTGCAACGACGAGATAGCCGTGACGACCTTCACTGCGGGCCTCAAATAGGGAAAACTCTACAATGATATCACCCTGGGGCCCCCTTCTGGACATGGCGGTGCTTCACAAGAATGTCATGAGACACATCATTCTGGAAGAGTTGAGGTCCTTGAAGAGGGAAACCGAAGAGGACAGGAGGCTCTATGCGGCCAGAGACAAGAAGAAGGGAAAGAGACTCCCGGATGAAGAGTGAAACAAGAGGAAGCACGGCGACAACATACCAGACCCTGGTCGGTTCAGGCCGAAAAAATTTTCCAACTACGTTGGATCCAGAGCAGTGACTCCCCTAAACGCTAACCTATCGAATGTACTTAAATAATTAAAAAACTAAGAGGAACTGAAGTGGCCCCCAAAGACAGGCAGAGACCCCGCCAAGCCCGACAACGACAAGTACTACGCGTACAACAAAGAAAGTGGCCACAACACCAATGTTTGTAAGAGTCTGAGGTACGAGGTTGAGTACTCGATTCGCAAGGGTAAACTGAAAGAGATCCTGCAGTATGAGAAGCCAGCGGAGCAAACAAAGGATAGGGGGAGTTAATTAAAGAAATAGAGAATGAGACTACATTGATAATATACGTCCTTCATGGAGTCGGACCTAATGAAGACCAGTCACACAGGTCTCGCAAGCAGACATTACTGGATATGCGGATGCAACCAGCGGATGAGGACAGGCACAACTGCCACTCAAGGGTCCAGAACCCTATTTCCACCTTAACATTTATGGACAAGGACCTCGAAGGAGTCCTAGCGCCACATAACGACACCCTAGTCATCTCGGTCTCCATAGCAAGGTGGGAGGTAAAAAGCTCTGGTTGACACAGGAAGTTCACTTAACATTTTTTTTCTACAACGTGTTCCATTGCATGGACCTCAAGGATGAAAACCTAACGTCTTCATAACATCCACTGATCGAATTCAGAGGGGAAAATGCTTCTCCATTGGGAAGATAAGATTAGCTACGATAGCAGGTGAACCGTAGCTCAGGAAGGTCCTATTTATGGTCTTCATGGTGAAAAACGCGCCATCATCCTACAATCTCATCGTAGGAAAACCATGGCCCCACCAGATGGAAGCAGTGGTCTCCACCCTTCACTAGTGTGTTAAGTATACTGCTAACCACTCAGAATGAACAATATGTGGGGACCAACCTAAGGCACGAGGCTGCCACTACGCCACACCGAAACAGATAGAGTGCTCTCAGATCCAGTTACATCATGCAGAGCAGCCTGACCATGTGCAAGACCAAAAGACGGGAAAGAAATCATTTTCGAGTGGTGAAGGAGCAATAAGCTCTGCCGCCCAGCGAGTTGTAAAGGCAATGGAGAACGGGAACACATCCCCCTGACATTCCATCAGCGCGGAGATCCGCCCTTCTGCAAGGTTTACTCTTCAGTGACCTATGCAACGCCTCGACAATCTGCTAAAACGATCCGCAAAGGGCAACCCGAATTCACTTCAAGGCCAGGATCGGTTTTTCTTCCTCAACAGTTAGCTTGCTTAAAGTTGTTTGTTTCACTTTCCCTAGTCAATATTGAGTTTTAGTTCTTAAAAGGCTTATGCGATTTACAATCATTTACGAAATAAAGGAAGAATTGCAAAAAACAAACTTTATTGATTATTGGAAAGATGCAACAACAAACACCTTGAGGCATATACAAAAGACTACGTATTAAGAACGCCCTGAGGCGGATACAAAAGACTGAGAATTTGAATACAGTACGAACTGAAGTAAAATACTCGATTAGACAATTTCGTTATGTACAGCGTCCGACGAAAACCTGCAAACCCTCCGATGCGAGTAATTTGCAAGTGATAACAAAGATAAAAGTTGCTCGACCCCTTCCGAAGACAACATCGAAGTGTAAGAGGGGATTGAATGGAGTGAGCAATCAGGTTGCTCCGTCAAATCGCTCCAGGAAAGTGCTCGTACAATGGCGTTGTAGACCCCATGACTAGTTGTTTATTTCCTAAAGAGACATCCAACATTTTCAAAAGGCTTGAAAAAAGGCAGGTGAGGATGGCCACAAGCAGCAACGCAGTTACAGTCTCATAATACCATCAAGAGATACCACTTTTCCCATATGCAATGGCAGGTGTGACTGAGAACTACCATACTCGGAGACATCGCACATCGAATGACACTTCGATTAGCCATGGGTTAGCAACGGGATCCGAACACACGAAGACACAAGTGGTACAGTGTAACACCAAGGCATCTCCCTTGGTAGAAAACCCGTACTATTCTGCGAAATGAGAAGAAATTACGAGATCTCAGTGGTTCAATTATGTTCTCACCCAAAGCAGGTAACCACGCATAACGACAACTATTACTGTGCCTGACCTTTGCAAATGTCAGGACATTCGGAGACTCCAGAGACGGAAATCCACCTTCAGCCTTTAAAAAATCCAAAATATTTTCTTTAGCTTTGGAAAACCCAAAGCGCTCTCTTCAAGTAAGAACATTACAGAAGATAAGCTCTGCGAAAGATAGTGCCTACAGCGATTGGAAAACACTATTATATAGACGTGATTGTTCACCAAGCGGGCACTCTAGCATTAACTGTCAAGCATTCAATGCAGTATGGGAAACAAGGAGACAACTGTACCCAAGGAAACTGCGCAGACTACGTCATTCAAATTAATGCCACTACACGCAACCCCATCAATTCAGGGGGAGTAAATGATACTCAACCATCGCACAACCTATGTTGTACACGTGTTACCACGCGATTTACACCATGCATGCAGGACACCTCACCTTAGCCCCTCCTCTGCGGGCCCATGGGCTCGCCCCATTATTCAAACAACATTCTGTCACATGCTAGGCACGAGCATTAGGAGATCCTAGCCGGTCCTGACATAGGATTGTACCTACAGATCACCTGCTTATTTGAGGTAACTTCGCCACACCATGCACCACTAGGTTCGCACGCCCCTTAGTTGGCGGAACCTCTTTTCAAATAAGGCAACCTAAGTCAGCCAAAGCTGATGATGACAACTTCTGGTTCAACCTGACACCTAGTCCACTTAGCACGGGCATCGACAATTTAGGAAGTAGGAGTCTAATTAGCGCTATCACGCCTGATCACGAAGACTCGTCAGAGATCATTGCCCCCTTCGCAGCCATTGATCGCCAAACCTAATCAAGTAAGCTTAGCTGGTGATGACCAACAATAAAAGCTTTTGATCAAAACCTAGACTTCTAGCCCCACTGCGAGGATGTAGATAGTCTGGAAGGTGGGAGACTAGTAAGTCCCGAACTGATTCAGATGGCTCGCCATGGGACCACTGTTTTTTAGCGTGGCAGCCGAATCACCAAACTTAGACTTGTAGCCCGCACTGCGAGGGTGTAGATAGTACAAAAGGTGGGAGCCCAGTCAGGTACGACCTAATTCCGACGATTTGCCACGGGACCACTACTTTTCAGCGTGGTCGCCGAACCTTCCCAAATTTGTAGCCTGGTGTACTCGAGTGTAGATAATTTGGAGCCTCATTCAATGATGCAAAGGCAACAGATAAGTCAACATATGACACCCCAGTTTGAGATGAGACTACTTTGTGGCAAGACTGCTCTTCACAGCACTGAGCTCATGACACCCCAGTTTGAGCTGGTCCACAGCCTTTCTCACCTCATGGGCATAGAACTCCACATCAGCTCCCAGCCGTTGCTTTTCAGCAGCCCATTTAGCTTCCTTTGAAACACTCTCTTCAGCAAAAGACTGTAGCTTAGAACACGCCTTTGCTGCAGCATCCTATGCAACCTCGACTTCTCGGCGGACCCGGCTCATTTCCTATCTAAGTACGTTCCTTCGGACACTGCCTCTGTCATACGAGCCCCCCCCCCAGCCTCAGCGGCCATGGTTGACTGATTCAACCGCTCCTCCTCAACCTATTTCTTAAACCGCTCGATTTCATGGAACGCATCAAAATACAATAGCTGCATGTGAGAAAAGACACGCTCCAAGGTATATACTCTTTCACGAGCCGCCTCGACTTCTGTTCCAGCAACGGCCGCATGGCTCATATGAGACATACACGACATAAGGTACTTCATACCCATACCATGAATCCTTCCAACGTATCCTCTTCGAGTTTCGGAGCATGATCCATCAACCAATTGTGGCGTTTGCTTATGTGCTTCTTCGAAGCATACTCTACATCCACCTCTCAATGTCAGACTTGTGAGCTCATATTTGCCAAGTCAGGTGCAAACAGGCTTATCCGAGTGTCTGGGTGAAGTTTTCCCTGATCTGAAACTATACTAGAGCCGCCCTTCACGGTTGCCACCGTCCTCAGACTCTCCTCCACAGCCTTTCCTTTGTCAAAAACAACCAACCCTTTATTACGAGACAGCTCGATGGGATCCGAAGGGAAAGGAGGAAGCAAATTATCCAAAGGACCCTCCAACACTTCAAATTGTGGCCTTGAACGAGATGATGAGCAATGCAGACTACAAGAGACACGGCCACCTTCAAGCGAATCAAAAGTAGGGCGATCAGATTCTACCACCTTAGGCAAATCTTGGCAGGAATCTCCAACAGTAATGGTCCCACGCGAATCAGCACCAACAGAAGCTACCATTGCTACCCGCACCAGACGGTCATCCAGATCCTCGACCTGCGTGTCACTAAGGTTCAACATGTCCATGACTCTTGCCAACCACAGGTAATCTTTTTCCAAGAAAGAAACGTTAGTCTCCACTTCAACAGGCTCACACTCCTATTTCATTGGAGCAGCTCGTGCTGAAGATGGCCCAACTCTAATGCGAACTCTCTTCCTCATGAAGGAAGCAAGCATCTCAGACGCCTCCTCCACATCAGACAGAACATGAACTTGGGCCCCAACAACCTTCCTCTTCCTAGAAGGGTCCACATCTTCCAACTTGATGTGTGATTTGTGATACAGAGTGGGGGCAACATTCCAGTTGTCCCACAATCCACTACAAATGAAGTTGGAAACCCTTATGACATCAACTGCTTTCCTTTGCGGCATTACACAGAACGTCTCCATGGTGTTTTGCTCCTCTAAAGTTAGAGGAGTGGCAGAAAACCTTCCTGCAAGGGTACCCATGTAATGAGCAGTCAGCTCGCTACCAAGCATATCAAAAGCGAGAAACGGATTGAACTTACGAAAATACTTTGAATCTGTAGGAGCCAAAAAACATTACTTCTGCCATAACTTGAAATCATTAGGAAGCTTACCAAAACACTTCGGCAATTTCATCTTACAAGACATTATTATTCTTCAGCCAAGGAGATGTCAGCAACTGGATCACCCACGGAGTCACGATAACACCAGCCTCCTTGGCACTGAGCAGAATCATGAGGATAATCCTATATCCATTAGACCCCAACTGAGCCGGAGGGATCCCTAAGAGATCCAATAACTCCCAAATCATGTCCAGAACCGTAAAATGTACTCCAGTTTGGAGCATCCCACGATGTAAACAGATGAAACCGATAGGAGGTGACATAATCGTTTGGTCGCCCGTTGGGAGATACAAAGGCAGGTCCGCAAGAACCCCAAACTTTGTGCGGATTTCGACAAGACCAAGCTCGGACAACAACTTATCTTCAAAGAATTTCAGGGCCTCAGCCAAAACAACATCATCAAGAAGACTTCCTTTAGCCATGAAGAAGACGAACGATCTTTTCAGAACAATACCTTTGAAAGAAAATAAAAAATCAGACTCTACACTACAAACGACCTAAATAGAAGATGATTTCCCGCCTTTTTTTCGCCGAACCGACGCACATGCCATTAATGCGGCGTGCAGCTAAAGCAACGATTCAGGCTCAATCATCATGAGTGGCACATCCCTTCAAGAAATGACTTTGGGAATCGATGTGATGGCCCACTAACTCGGGGGAGTAGTTGATGATACGTAAAAAGGTCATGCCCCTGAGCAATACACTGTCATGATGATCTCGAGAAAATACGGGCCCCAACATTAGCCCAATACTGAATAGTCCCAAGCGGTTCTAAGCCCGTTCAATTTAGTCCGCCATGTGGACCCGGTCTCTCACAGCACGCTAGGCCCACACGTCTCACAACTATCCTCAATACCCTTAAGCCCTCCACTGGCAAGTATCTTGAGGATATGCTTTGGACGGGCAACTACAGCTGCTCTTTGCTCTCAACTAGGAAACAAACATCAGAGTATCTTCCACATAGGGAAACTCCTTTCTATGGATTTCTCTTCGGATTGGGAACTATCTCCCGCGTATCTAGGAGCGCGGAGCTAATAGAGAACTTCCCTCCTACAGCACGACTCCTAATTATATAGGGATCTCCACAAGGATCTCATCCCTAATCTATGCCTACGATGGCCTGGTTAAACCAGGACTCATTGCACTATAAATAAGACATGAGGTTGGTAAGGTAAGGTATGCTACAAATTCCTTATTACAGCATTACACCTTCCTCAGAGCCCTGTCTGACTTTAGCATCGAAGTGCCATCGGCCACCACAACAGTAGTCCGTGGCTCCGTGTGCTACTTGTGCAGGTCAATAGGTTAGCAAGAACCAGGTTGGAGCAAGGAGAGAAAAGTGACTGCATCAGACCAATTTAAGCTGAGACTCTAAATACGACTGGAAAGCCAGCGCACTGTCCAGATTCCTCTGGGTTTCAGCCAGTTGAGCTTCCAAATCAGACCAGGTCGCAACTGCTCGATTAGCGAATCTGCCTTGCTAAGGGCATCAGACAGTTGTGCCTCCTACTCAACGAAATTCGTCTATAAGGCAAAGATCGTGTTCTGCACAAACTCTACCTTAGTACCCGCCATGACAGCATGGGTCAAGTAAGTCAACCCCTAATTGGAAAAAAAACGCACGGGTATTAACGATAAAAATTAAGTAACCAATCAACTAAGTTGTCAACAAACCAACATCAAAATTTGTTGCCCACGATTGAGGTGCTTCCTCGCGACCACTTTCTCCAATGGATGTTGGTCAGCCAACCAAGAAAAAATCCTTTTCATCAGAGCAATGGTATCAGTCCTATGACCCGCCTATTAGTGCAACGTGTATTGCTCACTAGAACTCGGGAGGACACCCACTGAAGCACGAAAATAAACCCCAGCGTCAGTACGGAGAATTTCGGAACCTGAAGTCAATCCATTTTATCTTTCCACACCTCCTGAGGGGAAGACTCAACAACATGCTTCCCCTTATCAGCAACAGAGGAAAGAAACTTTTACAATGCTCTAGCTCCTGGATTCGTGGAAGGATCACGAGCAGCGCTTTCAGGAGCAGATTGTTCCTCTACAGCAGTTGATTTGTTCAAAATTCTTGTCGCATAAAACTCCAAGCAAATCAACATTTTTGTTCCCTTCTTATCAATTTACCTGCAAAATTCTAAGAAAAATACAAGTAAAGTGGTTCGTAGGGGTTATCGTCCTACTCACCAAGTTATTACTAAATGGGGAGTAAAAATCCATGTTTTGAGTGTTTATCACACCACCCCAAACAACCTTTTGCTAGTCCTCGAGCAAATAGAAGCGTAAATAAAGATAAGTTCACAAAACCCTTTTTTTATTGTTCCTAAACTTCACAAGAACTCATGGCTATTTTTGCTGTAATGAATCGATTGCATTAACAATGTGCAACAACGCCTTGAACCTCTAGCATGACACTAAAGGATGAGTTTTAGCCTCCTGAGGGTTATTCATGATGAAAACCCACAAACAGTTTTTTTAAATAAAAAATTGGTGTTTCCCCTATTTTCTCAGAGAATATTATTGTTATTCAATCACATAGAAGACTAGAGCCCTATGTAGTTAGTTACTAAAATGCACATTACAAATGAACAACTTTGGAACAGGGTGTATATGTGAATAACCAACAATGTGCAATTTTTCTTGTCAAAGTAAAGTACATCCTAATCCACCTTTAGAATAGTCGTCTTGACTTCAAAACTTACTAGTTTATCTCTCCAAAATGATCACTCTAAGATTGGTTAAATATTCTCTCTTGCATGTGAGGAAAATAGTAAGTGTGAAAATTCAAGTGTCTCGTGTGCACATAAGAATAGACGGACATGAAAAATAATAATAGTCTCATGGAAGAAGTGTTGATCACTTGCGAGAATGTCGAGTTACCCACCATAACGCATTTTCATCTACTCTCCACCTTTTACCATACCTTACCATAGGGTTAATACGACTTCTCCAAGGAATAAATAAATAAATATTGCTTAGTTTTTTTTTCGTTTTTATTTTTTTTGATGAGGAAGAATGGTAGATGGTAAGTAAAGAAATGTTTGTGAAAAGGTATGGTCTTCAAGTAGCTTAATAGGGAACTCATCAATCACTTCATTTTATTTTCCTTTCTTCTTCACAACCTTGTTTTATTTGTTTTCTTCTTCAGAACCTTTTTTTATATTTGTTTTCCTCTTCACCCAACCTCTTTTTTTTTAATACCTTGGAACTTGGATTTTCATTTTGCACTTGTCACATTTTCTTCATAAAGTTCCTAATACTTTTTAAGAAACATAAATGGGCAACGAGTTTTTTTTTTTTTGTCTAATAAACCAATGGAAATACTCACATTGGTTTTGGACAGAATGGTTAACATGAAGGTTTTGAGAAGGTATAGATGTACGAGATGCCAAATTTACCTTCTAAGATTTGGTAATGGTTATAAGTCTCAAATAGACTATAAGACCTATGTCTCTATTAACTCAAAAATAGTAACAAAAATAATGAGACTTAACAACAAACTAACATGGGATCCAATAAATTTGAGTCATCATGTGACTCAGAGTTGTGTAAACCCTCTAAATAAATAAAAGGTATGATAGTTCACAAGGTAAATGTTCAACTATTATTCATCTAGATTCTCAGGAAATTACTTATTTATTCCAAACTACATCTGCGGCCATTGTACAAAAATCTTTGTTCCTAAATGCTCAAATGTGATGTTTACTCTACTAATAAACTTCGAACATCTCTTTTCCTAAATTTAACGAATCAAGTAATCCAATCTCATCATAGCTAGGATATCGTACTCCTTTTTTAGAAAAAATATTTTCGAAATAGGCATGAATTTTGATAAATCTCCCCACCCCCAAACAAATAAAACATTGTCCCCAGTGTTAAACAAATGAAATGGAAAGTGAAAAATAAAAATTGGAACTTATTTACCTCGGGTGTTTGTTAAACATTTGTATCGTCCCTGCAATAAAAAAGATCGAGTTGGTGGGAGTGATGTATTAACAAAAAAAATACATCACTCCCAAATAGGCATTGGCGGAATTGTTAATCACTGAGTTTTTTTTGTAAATGAATGAATGAATGCATAAATTAATTGGGCTGCCTCCCAGTAACACTAAGTTTAATGTCATTGGATGGACGCAATGGGGATGGTTCACCACCTCAAAAAAGTTTAGTGGAGTAGGAATATGTGGGTGTGACTAATTCTCATAGGTAGGATCAATCAACTGAATGGTTTCCACTGACCTTGTGGGAAGCTCATGGTATGGCTTCAGTCATTGTCCATTTACTTGAAAGAAACTACCATTAGTATAGTTTTCTCCGGTGATGGCACCGTAGTTTTTAACATCACGAACAATGAATGGATCAGACCAACTAGTTTTTAACTTACCTGAAAAGAGGTGAAAACGAGAGTTGTAGAGTGGGAGTTTCTGACCAAGATGGAACTCTTTTCTCATGATGATTCTGTCATGTATCCACTTCATTTTATCTTTGTAGTTCTTGAATAAGTCATAAGCATAACACCTCAATTCTTCTAGCTCATCAAGCTGAAGCTTTCGTTGTTGACCAGTCATATCGAGGTCAAAGTTTAGACTCTTTGTAGCCCAATAAGTTTTATGTTGGAGTTCGACGAGAAGGTGACAAGGTTTAACAAAGACCAGGAGTTTTGAATGTAGTTCGATATGCCCACAAGGCATCCAAAAGGCATATAAACCAATATTTTCGATTTGGATTGATAGTCTTTTCGAGGATGTTCTTGATTTGACAATTTGAGACTTTAACTTGACCGCTTGTTTGAGGATGGTAGATAATGGAAACTTTGTGAGTAACCCCATACATTTTAACAAGATGCTCAAAGACGCAGTTACAGAAATGCTTACCCCCATTACTAATAATGCTAAAGATAAGCTCCCTTATGAATGAAACAATAATTTTGTGATCATTAGTCTCAGTGGCAATTGCCTCTATCCATTTAGAAATGTAATCCACTACAAGAAGGATGTATTGATACCCATGGGAGGATGGAGACGATTCCATAAAATTGATGCCTCAAACATCAAAAACTTCAACCACTAGAATAGGATTCAGAGGCATCATGTGTTGACGAGTTATTCACCCAAGTTGTTGACATCGATGATAAACTTTACAATTCTCATGGGCATCTCGAAAAAAGGTAAGCCAATAAAAACTTGATTGGAGAACATTTTTTTGCGGTTTTTTAAGAATTGAAATGTCCACCGCAAGCTTGCTCATGGCAAAATGAGAGGATGTTCAATTGTTCAGCTTCTGAGCACATCTTCTAATAAGTTAGTCAGAGCAGTATTTGTACAAATATGGCTTATCACAAGAATATTATTTGACCCTAGACAAAAACTTATCACGATTTGGCTTAGACTAGTGTGAAGGGAATTCCTCAGTTGCTAAAAATTTGACAATGTCAGCATACCAAAGAATTTTTTCTCAACCAAGAAAAGTTGTTCATCTGAGAAGTTATCTTGAATGGGCAAGAAACTAGTAGACGATTCTGATATTAGCCTAGACAAGTGGTCGGCGACTACATTTTCTATACCTGACTTATTTCGTATTTCAATATCAAATTATGGCAGCGAAAGGACCCGTCGAATCAAACGAGGCTCGGTGTCCTTATTGAAAAAGTACTAAGGGTTGCACGGTCAATGTAAACAATGACCTTAGCTCCAATGAAATAGGAACAAATTTATCTAAGGCGTGTACAATGGCTAACATATCTTTCTCAGTGGTCGAGTAATTGAGTTGAGGCTCATTTAGAGTCTTTCTAGCATAGTAGATGACATGAGAAAGCTTGTTAGTAGCTCGAATGATAGAAGTTGAGACTAGTTCAGATTTAAGATGCATAAATGCAGTATTTCAATTGTTGTAAAAGAAAGGAAACATCCTTAGCTAAGAGGTTGCTTAAAGGGTGTGCTATCTTGGAAATTTTTTTTATGAAACTACGATAAACCCATCATGTCCTAAGAAATATCTCACATCTTTAACAGATTTGGGAATCAGAAGAGATGAAATGACATCGATCTTAACTTTGTCCACTTCAATGCCTTTTAAAGAGATAACGTGCCCAAGAACAATGCCCTGCTTCACCAAGAAGTGACACTTATCCCAATTTAGAACGAGACTTTTTTCACAACGCCTTAAGAGATGGGATAAAATATTACAAATCCCTTGATCCCAATGTTATCCTCCAAAGCTAGAAATGGGGATATGATCTCACAAATCCCTTGATTATACTCCAAATCATATTATATAAAATCATTGGAGTCATAATTAGGGATAGATACATCAAAGGATTCCCAATTGGTGGTAGATATGGTAAGACAAAATCCAAGCATTGAAATATTCTTTGATTTGATCATTGGAATATGTTTTGAGTTGATGCTTTATTTGTCTTTATGATTGCAAGCTTCACACATGAAGTTCTAATTTTGAAACTTGCCACACATCTCCATGAACGTGCCCAAATGCCTTGAATTTCCTACTTTTCATAGATTTTATAATTTCTCTAGTTGCTCCTGGTCATAAAAATGTATGGTAGAATTGTCTCGGATTTTCACATTTCTCGATTTCCTACAAATTCTATAACAATAATCAAATTCGAGACAAATATAGACATTTAATTATTTTAAACACAACTAGAGACTAATAAATAGCTCAATGGGGCGTACAAATGATGTTTTGAGTGCTTACCAACATTCAAGCCCACAAGCAGACCATCGGTGGCGATCTCTAAGGTCAGCTACTTCGTTCTCGGTTCAGCGACAATCGGAGCCTTCAACGACTCCTCCTCATCAATGGTTAGGTCCACAACACACCTCTCTGCACTCAGATGAGCATTAGGAGGTGGAATGAATCCTAACTTGAGCCTCTTAGAGCAATGAGGGAGAAAACAGTCACTCCAGAGCTTTCTTCTTTGACGAGCTAGGCATCTCCAACACCTTTTTCTTCTGAGACCCAGTGCTTGTACTTTGATGTCAAAGAAGAACCGGTAGGTGTAGTCAGGGCCCGCCCCACACCATTGGTCTCATTAAAAAATAAACCACTCCGCTAGATATTATTTGGTTGGAGAACCTCCAGAATAGGCATCGGCGGCAGAGCGTGGAAGTCAGCGTCCTCTCATTTTCAGGAAAAGGGACAACAGGGTCGTGCAACCCTAATAAGAAACAACAAATAAGTTAGACAATGACAGATACTAAATATAAAAGCAAAAGAACTTACGGAAGTTCCCAAAGAGGCCAAGGGCTCGCAAACAATTGTAAGTGAAGTATCAAGACTTCACAGAGGTATAAAAGAAATGTAGCTGCCAATTCTCCGAGTCATCGAACTGACCAATCAGACAATGTGAGTTCACCAACTAGCAAAAGTCTCGCTTGCTTTGATGGAAGTCAGAAAATGAAACAGTTTCGTCGACATGTGGAACCCGACATCCTTTGCCCTAATCAGGGTAGTGATCAGTATACTCCACCCACTCGACACTATCTGAGCTAGGGCAATGAGGGAAGTGCAGGACAGTCTCAAACATAGCCTTGTACATGTAGATGTGCCCCTCCGTCAAAGCAGAGCGAGATTCATTTTCTAAAAGAAGCAATCCCAAATCACCTGGGACTTAATGTCACTGACAATGAGCAGTCAGGTCCTCCCCAGACATCAGTGACCCCCTAAAGAAGTCAGGAAAACCTCGGTGTCGCTCACGCGAGAGATTAAGTTGCACAAACATGATTGAATAAAAACTCGAGCTCAATCAAGCCGGGAAATTAAAATACAAAGAACGCGAGGAAGCTCTTAAAAGGTAAAAGGAAAAAACTCCCCACAGCAGGCTTATATGGATTTAGCGCGTGAGAGAGACAATTATCTAACCGCTGCATAAACATTAAATACAGCATGAAAGCCGAAAAGGCTCTGAAATATGTGATCATGGCACAACAACGAACCCCCACACACTGTTAGTTAGTGGCCCAGTAAGCAAACCTACTAACTAGGGGAGTGGATGATGAGACATTAATCAATCATACAATCACAACCATACACATGGCATAGGTCAAACCTAACACGAGAAAGACTTCAGCGCGGTCCCAAGTGGACCTATACTTAAACCATTGTTCAACCTATGAGTCAGGCGCCCAAGTCCAAGTCACGCCAACCCACATGGCATCGACATTGGACGTTGGCCCAAGACAATAAGGCCCAAACGGAAATCTTTGAGTTGCTGCATGCCCAAAATTCATTTGCGCCAATCAGCCTTTAACCCAATCAAGCATTGAGTCCTGGACAAAGCAAAGTGTCGAAAAGACTTCTCCCTCCATTACGTCATCGATAGCAGAAACAGTTGAAAAGGGAAAACTTGCTATAAAAATGAACGAAGGAAAGAAGAAAGGTACGCATACACAACACTAATTACATTTAGTCTTCATTATTCCTTGCACCATAACCTAAATTAAGCATCGGAGTGCCTTTAGCCACCACAACGGTGGTCGCTGGCTCACTGTTGTTCGTTTTGCAGGTTTGAGATCAATAAGGACAAATTTGAACACATCAAACTTAAAGTTTAAATGGAACTGGACATCTTGTAACTATTCCAATCATTTTTACACCTAAAGCATAATTTTAGGACAACTGTACTAAGAATTATAAAAGAGTCATTTTCACAAGAAAATTTCCATTAGATATATACTCATAATCTAACACGTTAGTAGCTAGAAAGAACAAAGTACAATCGTACCACCTAACTCACCAAAGTAAATAATCTTAGTTTATTTGTGTTTATCATTGTTCAACGATAGCAATAAACCTTGCTATGAACAAAAATGTTTGTGTGTGTGTGTGTGCGTGTGTTTTCTCTTCATCGAGTGGTTTACTTAAATCTCATCAACGCTTTCCATATAATTGTGGTTTTTCTCTGTAGATTTTAAACAATTTCTTTAATCTAATGAATTGTTTTGTTCAATTTCGAGATCCAATAAACAATTTGAGACTTACGAGTGTTGAGGAAGATAATGACACTTTAGAGAGGTTGAAAATGTTAAGACATTTTTAGTCTAGAAAATGAACCAGAATGTGAGGATAATGAGTCGTCCATACTTCTCATGTCTAACAAAAATGTAGCTTAAAAACACGAAGGTTGAAGGGTCAGCGAGAGGAAAATGTAAAATATCATTGATAGGTATAATTAAGAGTAACTAATTCTAACTTGTTTTAAGTTTCTTTTAGCTAGGGATGGGACAAGATAGATCCATCCCGTTCATACGGGATAGGGACGGGATCAGCGTGCTGTTTGTGACTGCTGTGAAGATTATCATCGACAAGGGCCCGACAATCCAACCATTTACTTGGGAAGTTGGCTATATAAATAAGATGATAGGCAATGCAACAACAGTTCTACCCTAAAGTCCAAATTGATTAAGTACTGAGATTGTTTACACCACAGCACATAACATAAGCTCCCTGTTTCAAAAGGAACTTCAACCCATCCATGTCATTTCAGCATAAAAAATACTGAGGCAATTCTTTCTTTTTCAATGACCAAATCTCTACACCATTTTGAATCAGGACTCAGGACTATGTTTTGCTTGTATCAAGCTTATAAATCCATGGAAAAGTCGGAAGGCAATCACTTTGTCTATATAAGGTTAAAAAATATGCAATAACAGGTAGCAGCAGTTTTCAAAAATAAAGATAACAAAATGCAATAGTGATAGGATAAAACTCGAGAATAACGAAAATTGACTCACTCCAACTAATATATAAAAATATTAATAATAAATATTGAAAAATTAGTTCGGGATTGGCGGGATTGAAGATCTTCATCCCATCCCATTCTAGATCGGGACGGGATCGAGATGGAATTATTCAATCCCATTAAGACCCGGAAAAATCGGGACGGGATCGGAATTGCGGGATGGGATGCCCACCCCTACTTTTAGCTGTCAATAGGCATGTAACAATTGGACCAAGTCAAATTATTATTTTCAAAATTTTCATCTATTCATGCCTTTCTCGCACATGCTTTTATGAGTATAACACAACAAACATTTTTGCATTATTGCACACTTGCACGATGATTAAAGATTTGATTGATTTAAAATTGGAATTTTGACTTTTCAATTTAGATATAACACATTTGAATTTGTAAAATAAATCACTTTTCATTTTTAATTTCTCTATCTTTTTAAAATTTTTATTTCTAGTAATGGAAAATAAAAATGACAAAGCAGGCTGATAAGGATTTGTAAATGACAAAGCATAAGAAAGAAGGGTCTTAAGCTGTGAAGCAGAAGGTTTTATAGCATACTGGGCTTTTGATTGAGGTTTTGGAGGAGGTTGAAGTCTGAAGGAAGAAGGGGATTGAGAACTCATTTTTGTAAGAATTCTCTTGTTAGGAAATCGGCAAGAGAGTTATCTGCTCATTTTATATATTCAATATCGAAGTCGAAAGCAAAAGACCTTGCCATCTGGCAAAATTTTGTTTTAAAACAAGATTTTAAACATCTTTGGTTAATATTTCTTTGGCAGATTTGCAATCAACATGTAATAAAAACTTTTGATTAAACAAATCATCTTGAAATTTCATGATGCACAAAACAATTGATAAAATTTCTTTTTTGACAGTTGAATAATTGATTTGGGCATAATTTGAAATACCAGAATGGTATCGGACCAATTGTATTTGTGTAGAATCAGGAAGACGCTGTTTAAGGATACCCCCATACCCTTGGTTAGACGTTGTTTCTACAATCTTGAAAGCTTCAGGACTTGAGATCCCTAGACAAGGAAGACTCTTGACTTGGGCTCTAACTTGACGGACAATTTGAGAATGTGCTTCAGTCCATGGGCTTGGGTTAGACTTAAGTCTTGCATATAAGGGCTTAAGTAAAACTGTAAGGTTTTTGTAAAAGTCTGCAACATAATTCAGGGAACCTAAAAATCTTTGTAATTGATTTCATTAGGGAATTTATCAGCAAACTCTATGGCTCTAGAGATTGGAGTGATCATCCCAAAATGGATTTTGTGACCTAAAAATCTGACATTTTTTTGAAAAATGTCAATTTTTGTAGGAGAAAGAACCAAACCATTTTCTTTGATAATTTTTTTAAATTGATACAATTGTTTCCAATGGTCTTCTAATGAGGAAGAGAAGACAAGTATATCATCAATATACACAATTGTAAAATGGGAAAAGGGAGTAAAAATATCGTTCATGATATTTTGAAACTCACTGGGTACATTCTTGAGGCCAAAAGGCATAACATTCCATTCGTAATGGCCGAAAGGAACATTGAATGCAGTCTTGTAATGATCATGGGGATGGATTTGGATTTGCCAAAATCCAAATTTGAGATCAAATTTAGAGAAGACACGTGCTGAGTGTAATCTCTTAATAAGGTCTCTTCTGTTAGGCATTGGGTACCTAATCCATTGTAAAACTTTGTTCAAAGGTTTGTAGTTGATGACAAGACGAGGAGATCCTCGTTCGAGTTCAGCAGCTTTTCTGACATAGAAGGTTGCACAACTCCATGGGGATTTGAAATGTCGAATTAATTGTTTGCAAAGCCAACTCTAAATTTCAGTTTTACAAAATTCCATTAATTCGGAATTCATTTGTATAGGACGAGCTTTGGTAGGAATCTTGGATTCATTGAAGGACGGATCATATGGTAAATGAACCACATGTCGATGGCGATTCCAAAAAGCATTTGGAAGGTCAGAACAAAGTTCTGAGGATAATTGTTCCTTAAATTGAACAATTATGGTTTGTGTTTGTGTGTTTTTGAGTTGATCATCAATTCTTCGATAAGCAATCTCATTTTTGAGAAAATGCAAATGTTGCTATTTTGGGAAATAAAATTGATAAAACATTTGTTTATTTTGAGAGAATTGATTTCAGCAGTTTTTGTTTTGCACAAGAATTTGAAGATAATCTTATTACCAAGGATATTGGTAGAAATACCTTCACTTGTAACTGCAAAAGGATAGAGAGTAGTTAGGAATGGCGCCCCCCAAAATCATCTTTTGAGACATATCCTTAACTAACAGAAAATCCTGTTGAATACAAAGTTTTTCTTGGCAAATATGAGCACCAACCAGTTTGTACTGAACATCTAATTTATCATTGCTAGTAAATAGTTGTTGAGTTGTTTTCTCATAATATTGAGAAGGAATTACTCCTTCTGCAATACAGTTTAAATTAGCACCTGAGTCAACAAGAGCGAAGGAATTTACTGTGAAATTCTTAATGATAAGAGTCACATTAATATACCATTTGTGATAGGTGACTGTATTTAATTCATTCAGAAAAACTGGTTCATCATCAATTGCTGGTTGTTTCTCTGGGTTTGAGGAAGAAGGAATATCAGGAATAGAGATTGCATTTTGAACCTGTTGGTTCAACAGCTGTTGAGTAAGCCAAGTTTGACCTTGCTTAAGCTGGACAATTTTTTTTTCATAATATTAACTTCAACTTGTAAATCAGGGATAAAAACTGAATTCTGGGAAGTGAGTTCGGAATCTATTGATGATGTCTTTATGATTGTAAAAAGGGTTCATTATTTCAGGAACCGATTTGTGAGTAATTGTATTTTTTATATGAATCAAATACTCAGTTTTGAGTTTGGGATCATCAACGCGATCAACAAAGTCTAAAAGAATACTTGATTCTTTAGTATTTGAGAGCATATTGATAGTGTTTAAAGCATTGCATGTACATGATTTAGCACACTGATTTTGATCGGATGCTTCATTGTCAGAAGAATCAGATTTATAACACATTTGATAGACCTGAAGGTCGTCATCATATGGGTTAGATTCAGACTCAGAATTGAGTAAAATTGTAGTGAACATTTGCTTAATGTTTTCATCAGCGTCAAGCTCATGAATTCTTTAGGTTGTTCTACAATTTTTTGCATAATGACCCGGCATTTCACATTTGAAACAAATGAGTTTTTGAACAATTGGGCCTTTGTGTTTTGAAAAATGGGTAGTCTTGTGAGTGTCGTGCTTAGTGGGCTTTTTGTAATAGTTGTTATAATGTTTAATTTGTTTTGGGCCATAATTCTTTTTGGACTTGAAGTAACGGGCTGGATTAGACCGATACTTTTGTTTGGAATTCTTAGGGAAGTGGCTTGCTAAGGGCTCAAAACCATACTGTTGACAAAAAGATCCAAGTTCATTAGAACTAGAAATGTTTTGTCTTTTAAGTTGGGCTTTAAGACGGGTATCATTGCAAAGTTGCAAAGCAACTTCATTGATTTTAGCAATTAAGTCTCCAAACGTAAGTAGTTCAAAAGGAATATCGCCGTTGTATTCAGATTGCAGCTTATCTCTAACAATATCTGCGAAAATATGAGGTAATCCTGAAAGAAATTTCCTTTTCCAGAAAGGATTATTAGCTTCATTCTGATGCATAACTTTTTTTAGGAAAACATCTTTTTAAAATCTGAAATGACTAAGAGATTTGCATCTAATGATCATAAGAAGATCACGAGATTTATTCTGAAATTTGGAAGGATCACCTATGAAATGCTTAAGAATAGAGAAAATCAATGTATTGACAATATCAGGAATGTTTTCCTCATTTTCTGCTTTGATAGGTTGCCCATTGTAATCAATTTTTACAGCTTGAAAAATGCTTTGTTGTTCTATGTGAGTTAGGTAATTATCCTACCATCCTTTTAATTGACCGGCAAAGCCAACAATTATTAACCTTGCAGTACAATGATCAGATTTGCCTTCACTGCGATGAGCAACAGCCATCATAACCATTTCTTGAGTTAATTCGATAATATTTTCTTCAGTGCATCCATCTATATTCCAAGTATAGATATTGCTTGTAGAAAATGAACCAAATGTCTGCAAATGTTTCTCTTCATATTGCATGTCAGGATAAGTTGGTCTTGGATAATAATTCCTAGTTGTAGGTAAAAGATTTGTATTGGCACGAGCTCTGGATGAACGCATTGGATTTGCTTCAAGTCTTTCAAAACTTTGAAGGCGATCCAATTCAGCCATAATGTCTGGTTCATCGTCAGAATAGTCGAAACCAATATGAGACAGAGTGTTAATTTGTCTCTTTGAATTTAAGACTTTATCGAAGACAGGTGAAGTTTGAATACTCAAAGTTGCAAGTCTTCGATTAATCTATTCCATGATATGTGGAGGAGAAGAAAGGGCATTTTGTTCAATTGTATAAGGTTGAAAAAATGTATTTGGCTTGTTAATTTTTTGATTTGTAGAACTTTTCGTTTCTGGAACAGGACGAGAAGTCAACTGGTGACCAAGTTTATTAAGCAAAATATTCGTGTAATTATTCTGCTCAATAATCTTTGAAATTCCTGTAGAATCAGAAAGAGAAGTTGGATTTTTTAAAGGAGGGGCTGTAATAGTCTGTCCTTGAGCTTGTATATGGATTTCTTCTAAAGGTGGTAAAGCTGATTCAACAATGGTTTTGTTTTTCAGATGCCACGGTTTAGAAGCATTCTTGACAACGTTCAAAGATAAATGGATTCATACCATTCTAAAAATGGCATATGATCTTTCATATCTTCACAGAATTGGTAGAACATTTTTCCTAAACTAATTTGTTAATCAGAAGTAGTTTGAGAATAAAATGTTGCTCTATTGTCAGAATTGTAATCCATAGAAAATTCATTTTTAACTTTTTGTTTATCTAAAACAAAGTTAATTGAAATTGTATTAATTTGTGCGGGATCTGCCATCTCAGATCAAGTGGGAGATCTATCAGAAGGGTGTTCTGATGGTTGATTGTAAATTGGTTGCGGGATCTGGGGATGATAAGGATGATTCCTTAAATTGGCCAGATCAAGATGAGGAAGATTCTAAGGAGGTGGAGTTCTTGGGATTTGAGTAGGAGCAGTCCTGATTGATGATTCAGATCTACATCCTGATTGGAAATCTAGAGGTTGTAATCTAGTCTTTATTGTTTCTAAAAATTGTAATTCAACAGTTCCATCTTCAAGAGTCAAAACCTGACTAAGCAGACAAGGAGGATGTCTTCTAGGGGTTGATTGAACCTACCAAGTTACTGGAAGAGTAACTTGATTCCAGTGAATTGTCTTTGGGACAATAACACTAGTTTTGTCTTTGGTTGACTGAAATAAGATTGTAGAACCTTTTTCAAACTCCATCAAAGCTTTTGGACTCAATTGAGTCTTCATTGTTTTGTAGGTGATTTTGTAGAAGAGAGCAAGGGGCTTAGATCCTAATAACATGTCGAAACCAGAGGTCTAAATATTGAAGGTCAGTGTTTCAAGGACGTTTGGATCCTTAAGAGACACTGAGAAATTGGGGTAGCAGTGGAAGTAGACTTGACCCATGGCCAAGGTAGATTCTACAATTCCAAGCAGAGAATCATGGAACCTATTGTGTCTACAATCAGGAAGAGCGATTAAGGCATAGGTGTCAAGGCCAGTTATTGTAAGAAGTTTGATTCCAACTTGAATTGGGCCGATGTGGAAATACTTGTAATCTTGATTTCTGAGAAATTCCAGGGTGTTTGTAGAAATCAATTGTTTTGATTCTAAAGAACCATCAAGAGGCACTATCTGTTGGACAATGTCTATCAGATCTTCAGATTTTTGAGAAAAGATTGATTGTGAAACTTGGTAAATTTGTTTGTAAGGAAATTTTGGTATGGACCATTTTTGTAAATTCTGTTCAACTTCTGGAATTCTGCATTCCATCCTATTTTGTAAATCTGGGTTGTTTTGTCAAGAGCTAAAAGCTCGGGTAAATTTTGAAATAAAAGACATTTTTAAAATCTTGAGAGGTTGAGGGTTGGAACATTGTACTCGGACCACCTACGACTAGACCACCGATATGGGACCACCTAACCCTAGCAATTGCGCTCACTCGACAACTTACAAAGGGCTCTACGGCTGACCAACATACCTAAAGGCTTACCAACGTCATCAACGGCTGACCAACAGTACCTTGGACTCACAACACTATTCCCCCCGGAGAAGATGAACATGGCTCTGATACCAATTTCTACCCAGGACTACTAACATGAAGATAGAGCAAAGAACATGCTTACCAAAAAGATAGAAAACAGAAAACAGGAGATAATAGAAGATACAAAATTAAAAACATACAAACTAAGCTATAAACTATAACAAATAAAACTAAATTTTCAAAAGACATTTCTTTGAACTATTCAAGAGAACGGTGTCGATACTAGGTGCGAGCTAGTATAACGAGATGTTCAACAAGAATAGATCTTAGAAAGTTTTGATAAAATAAGAAGATACACAATAATGCATGATTTATAAATTGAAAATAAGAAATTACAGAGGAAGGACTTAGGAGATAGAAACTTATAAGAGTTACAGGAAGGGGGCTAACGGTTACATGAGAAAAACCAGATAAAAAAAGGGGGTATCCTTAAACAGCGTCTTCCTGATTCTATACAAATACAATTGGTCCAATACCATTATGGTATTTGGAATTCTGCCCAAATCAATTATTCAACTCTCAAAAAAGAAGTTTTATCAATTGTTTTGTGCATCATGAAATTTCAAGATGATTTGTTTAATCAAAAGTTTTTATTACGCGTTGATTGCAAATCTGCCAAAGAAATTTTAACCAAAAATGTTTTAAATCTTGTTTCGAAACAAATTTTCTCCAGATGGCAAGGTCTTTTGTCTACTTTCGAGTTCGATATTGAATATATATATAAAAGGAGAAGATAACTCTCTTGCAGATTTCTTGACAAGAGAATTCTTACAAAAATGAGTTATCAATCCTCTTCTTCCTTCAGACCTCAACCTCCTCCAAAACCTCAATCAAAAGCCTAGTATGCTATTAAGCCTTCTGCTTCACAGCTCAAGACCCCTTTTCTTATGCTTTGTCACTTACAAATCCTTATCAGCCTCTTACAAATGCAGAAGAATCAAGCTCTGCAATGACAAGTTTCCCAAAACCTCAAGTTCCTCCTCCAAATCCTTACCTTACAAAGCCCTATTAGGATCCGATCACAATGATCGAACCATGTTTTTATTCGCTTACAAAAGATACCCATGTAATTGCAAAAAATCTTTTCAATACAAATGCCCTTTTTAAGGAATCTGACATCCTCAAAACTCAAGAGTCTTATGAGTTCATACTGGTCGACACCAACTCAGTTATGATCACTCATCATCGAGATCCTTCTCAACCTGAGAAGATTTCTCATTCCAAAAGTCAAATCTTGAAGGTTTTATCTGAAGCCGATTGGAAGCAGCATCCTTGCTTCCATAAGAAGTTCTCAGTTAATTACCTCCCAGCTTCCTACAATTATCTGGACTACAAGCAAGCTTGGTCCTGAACCTTTTTTGTTTTTTCTCAAAATTGTTCCCATTCGTGGTTCTTTCTTTTCTGTCACAAGTTTTCACAAAGATGTGTTACTCTCTGGTTCCAACATTCATGGTAGAATCATTTTGGTCCTTTACAAGACATCCTACCTTCATCTATCAATGAAGGATGGCAAGTTTTCAAAAGTAAGTTCAATCCTCCAATCTCGGTATTTCAACAGGTACTATCTTTTTGGTTTTTTGTCAAATTCCATCTGTCCTGGATCTACTGTTAAGATTACAATGTCACAGCTATTCTTGGCCCAAGCCAATCGACTCAGCCTCCTCTTTGGATCTATCGTCGCTACAAAGTCAAGTGGTGGTCATCTTTTGATCACTCCCATACTACAAAAAAAACAATTACAAGATTCTTTTCAGGAAAAGAACAAGCTCCTGCTCAGCCTTTTGTCAATCCAATACAAGTTCTTTCAAAAGAAAAACTCCTTCGGCAGTTCATCAAGAAGTCGCTTCAAGGAAAACCTACAAAAACGCAGCTGATGAAGACCATGTCCAAGATCTGTGCTAAAACTCAGACGAAGACGAAACTCTAACAGTTCCTCTCAATGAAGATGATTGTTTTGGCATCTGGACGCCACATGCATGAATTTGACCCTACAAGCATCATTGTGTTTTAAGTCATCATGACTTTTGCCACAATTTCTACAAATGTTCCTTCCACTACAAGTCAAGGTCACTATCGGCCACCAACCAACATCATTACAAAGCAAAGTTTTCTTCCACTACAAGTCAAGGTCACTTTCGGCCATCAAACAAGCATTTCTTCAAAGCAATCACGTGAATTCACTATTCATGCACAAAAGTCAAAAGTTGAAGCATCTTCAACTATTTCAACAACTACAATTACTTCAAGACAAAGGCATATCTTTTTCCACCGCTCCATGATTACAAAGGACGAAATGTCCAAATCTCACCCACTCTCCACTTAGTCACGAGAAGCTTATCTTCTCAATTATTGTATTCCTTTGTAGGCTATAAGAGCCAATTGTTTTCACTTAGTTAGGCATTAATTTTTTGATCTGGTTTTTCTCATGTAACCCTTAGCCCCTTTCCTGTAACTCTTGTAAGTTTCTATCTCCTAAGTCCCTCCTCTGTAATTTCTTATTTTCAATTTATAAATCATGCATTATTGTGTATATTCTTCTTTTATCAAAACTTTCTAAGATCTATTTCTGTTGAACATCTCGTTATACTAGCTCGCACCTAGTATCGACACTGTTCTCTTGAATAGTTCAAAGAAATGTCTTTTGAAAATTTGGTTTTATTTGTTATAGTTTATAGCTTAGTTTGTATGTTTCTAATTTTGTATCTTCTATTATCTCCTGTTTTCTGTTTTCTATCTTTTTGGTAAGCATGTTCTTTGCTCTATCTTCATGTTAGTAGTCCTGGGTAGAAATTGGTATCAGAGCCATGTTCATCTTCTCCGGGGGGAATAGTGTTGTGAATCCAAGGTACTGTTTGTCAGCTGTTGATGACGTTGGTCAGCCTTAAAACCCTTTGTAAGACGCCGAGTGAGCGCAATTGCTAGGGTTAAGTGGTCACATATCGGTGGTCCAGTCGTAGGTGGTCCGAGTACAGTGTTCCAACCCTCAACCTCTCAAGATTTTAAAAATGTCTTTTATTTCAAAATTTACCCGAGCTTCTAGCTATAGACAAAGCAACTCAGATTTATAAAATAGGATGGAATGCAGAATTCCAGAAGTTGAACAGAATTTACAAAAATGGTATTGGACCAATTGTATTTGTGTAAAATCAGGAAGACGTTGTTTAAGGATACCACCACTATTGAAATATATAAGCAAATAATGTTGATTTGGGGTTTAAATCACACCAATCCTATAAAAAAATCATTAAACTCTAAGAGCATCTACAGTGGTTTTCTAAATTATGTATTTGGAAAGCCAAACCTCACTTTGGTTTTCCAAATATGAGATTTAATCAAAATATGACCATCTTTCTACTAAGTTTGGAAATTCATCAAAATATTTGGAAATTGGAAAAAGTAATTGAAAAGAGATGAAGCTTCCAACATCATATCAGTGCCACCCAAGTTTCTAACTTGGTATGCTGTATATACCAAGTTAGATGAATAAACTCTTCCGCAATTCATAGCTTTTTTTTATTCTAACATGCAGGTACAAACTTCATCCAATCTGTATTGATGCTTGTGACGAAGTTAGAAACAATGTTCAAATTGAATAGAAACTTATTTTGGAAATCATGAGTGTGGGATACGACTTTCCAAAACCATATTTGAAAATTTATTTGGAAAGTTTAATGGAAAACCATTGCGGATGCGCTAACAAATTTAACCCATGAAATACATTTTTACTACATAACTTACCAAACTAAAGAGTTTTCTGATTTGGGGTTCATGATTGTCCCTAGAAAGCAACAAACCATGCTATTAGGAAATAATAATTGATGTAGTTGATTTTTACTCTCATTCCTTGTTGTTTACCTAGACCTGCACATGTAGCAAACGTAAGCCAAGGGCCACCGTGTGGTGGTCAATGATACTTCGATGCTTAAGTTAGATAAGATTTAGGAGAGGCTTAAAACTGTAAACTGGGTTATATTGCGTACCTCTAGTTCATCGACCTAATCTCCCTTTTATAGTGAATGAGTCATCATTTGGCTAGGTCTTTGGTGACGTAGTTTAGGAAAAGTGATCTTGCTGTGGAGATCATTTCCTGATTGGGAGCTGTCCATGTGGAATAGTTTCTTTACACGACTTGTGCTCCTAAATCTACGGAAGAGATTTTCCTTTCGGAGTGTTGTCCATGCAAGGAAGATTCCTTGCCCGACTTATACTCTAATATATGTTTTTTAGTTGGATCCAATGTTTTGTTGGATGCCTGTATGCCTGTCTTGGGTAGATATCTTAGATACTTGCCTTAGAGGTCTTACGAATATTGGTTCTGACCGCATGACGTGTGGGCTTACTGGCTCATTGTAACTCAGATCTGATTGTCCGGATTCTGCCAATGATGGGCTTGCTGATGTTTGGTCCTCGCTAGATTGAGCGTGCAATCGGGAATGCTTCGTTCTATTGACGAGATTATCATGACACGTGTATGGTGTTGATCAGGGGACAGTTTGATGTATCATTAGCTACTTCCCCCGAGTTAGTGGGTCGTCTTATTGGTCCATTAGGTCATTTAACGAAGCAGTTGTGTAGTCATGATGATTGAGTCAGGGAGATTTCCTCGATCGACGAATTGCATTAATTATGCATGCGCCAGCTTGAAAGCAGGAAAGGCAGTAGCTCAACTTTCTATATAGATCTCTTGCCTGTGGATCACTCTTTTGATCTCTGATATTATGTTTTGTTGAATTGTTTGTTGTGCCTTTGACTTTGTTCAACCTTCGTATTCGAAATCTTTTACTTTCATGGCGGGCTGGGATTAACTTTCTCATGAACTGTTCGCCAGGGCCATAAATTTTTTGAGGAGAAATTACTCTCTGAATCTGATCTAGAAGTCCTGCGTAAGACATTCGGGATTCCTAATGATCTGGTGTTCTACAATCTGGGCGTCGATCTAATGCCATTGTACTCTCCTAAGGGGTTTATCTGCCTTCACCGAGGTACGCTGCAATTGAATGTCCGCTTTCCTACCATCAAGGAGATATCAGAGTTCCTTGCGTATCTTGAAATTGCAACCGCTCAATTGTGTTGAACGGGTATAGGACTTTGATCACCATTCTGATTAGGGCTAAGGACGCTAGTGTCTTCGAGGGTGATGCAATTGCTCACTTCTCCTCGGATAAACAAGCACGTTGTGTGTGTGCTGGCACTGCCAGAATGCTTCGACAAATTGCCTTATGATTTTAAATCATGGCAAAAGTATTGTTCATGACTCCTGCGGACTCCCCGTACTTTGAGCTTGCTGATCTTTCGGTCGAGCGTGAATTTAGACCACTGAGTAAGATGGTTTCTTCTCCGGTCTTGCTTTAAATCATGGGAGATTTTCTATTTCACTTCTTTCTGCTGAAGATAAAACCATTTTGGATGCATGCAGCGACATGCCTTGTCTGGAAGTAAAAGATGTAGTCAAGCCTTCTAATGTTGAGCGCAACGGTCTATGGGCTCATTGGCACATGGCTTCCATTGTATATCGGCTGAAGAAGCCAAAACATGAAGGAGCATATGCTTCGCGGAAGAGGAAGCTTTCCAAGCCCTTCACGGAGGGTGGAAATAGATGAAACGCTTCCTTTTCATATGCATCAGAAGAGATCTCATGCTTTGTCTAGGTCTGTCCGCAGGCGTCTGGCCTCGTGTGAAGGACGTGATGTTTTCGGGCAAGAGCCTGGTAAGACTGTTATTTCTGAGGGGCGTGATGATCAAGTCGTGGCCCCTGTCTCTTTTGCTGAACATGAGAGAGAATATCCGCAAATGGTTGGCGTGTAGGACATTACCAAGTTTATGAGTAGGATGCTGCTACAGGCGGACATGAAAGCTTCGAATGGTCGTCCTTTTTTAATAAAGGATTTCGAGCTCCGCCTATCTTCGGATCATGAGACTGTTGAAGAGCCATTCGATCGTCGACATCATGGTGAAGGTTCTCCTTCTTGCCCGCCAGTACTATGTTCCATCTCGTTCCCATTCTCATATTCAACTGATGATAAATCCAAGGAATCACTCGCTTCCCTCTTCCCCTGAAACTAGACAATCACGTGAGAGAGAGCCAACCATTGCAGGCAAAGGGAAAGTTGTTGATGAGGACCCTGATGTAGTGAATATGGATAAGGGCGGTGCTGGACTGATTTTGGTTCCGAATGGTCTTCATCCGGATGCGCGGATTAGTTTGTTTGCTCTAGATGTAAAAGGATGAACAACCAAGCTTGGCATCAGGATGTTGACATCTCTTACATTGCAAGGAAACATATCAGCAGGTTGAATGACTGGCTAGCAAACTGTGTTCCGGAGTTAGTGGGAAAGACGCTAGGAAAACATTTAGATAAAGGGAAAAAACACCTTGTGCTGGGAATGTTATATCTGAATCAAGTGGTCGCGTCTGGAATTGAAGTCGATGCTGCTTGTGAGATAGTATCTACCATGGAACGAGTCTTCACAAATCTGCAGAAGTCATACTCCGATGCTCTTCACGAGATTGAGTCGTTGAGGAAGCAGCTCGAGGCTTTCTCAAATACTGGAGTGGAGTCCAGGTCCATTGGGTCGGAGGCTCAGAAGGCTAGCTTGGAAGTGTTTGAGTCGACTTGGCCGAGGTAGTGTCTGCAAGGGATCGGTTTGAGAATGAACTGAACCTTGTCCGACGTGAGTTGCAGCTTGCCTACGATTATGTAGATGGAATGCAAGTTGAACTGCAGGCTCTACATGCTGAGATGATTCAGAAAGAGTCTGAGTGGACTATCCGGTGTCAGCAGTTGGAGGCTAGTGTTGAGTTTCATGCCAAGAGTGTACGTATCGCTAGAAATCAGTTCCAGTTGGTGCAGAGTGAGTTTAATACTATCAGTGATAAGCTGGATGCTGAGCAATCAAATACTAAGATCTTGTCGGGCGAATTGGATCAATTGAAGCATGAGCTCGCCGAGTCAAGAAGTCGCAAATAGAAGCTTCTCAAGGCCCAGGGCACATTTGAATTCAGCAGAGTCGTGCATGGAAGGCTGGAGCTGTTGTGTCTGATGGATGAGGAGCACCCCGACTGGGATCTCTCCTATTATAAAGATATCACATATGCAGAGTTTGGAGCAACCTCCGATTTGTTTGAAGAAGAAAGTGACCCTGATGAGAGGGTCGAAACGCAGCACCAACAAATGTGTCTCCTGCTTCTTCCCCTGTTAAGTCTGGTTCTGTTGTATCTAACTCTCCTCCTGATAAGTTGGTGTAGTTCTAGTCAAATTCCTTTGTAGAGATCAGGGAGTGTAATACACCCTTTGTTTGGTGACTTGGCTATCTTTTGGACCAACAGTTGTTATAAGCGTATTAGTCAAACTGTGGTCTTAGCGCTTGCACCCTTGTAGATCATTGGACAATAATATTTTCGAGTCTTCTAGGTCAAGCTTTCAGAACTCTAACCGGACATTTGACTCATCTTTATTTACTATTCGTAGAATATGCTTAATTGGATCGAGGGTTGTTATTGCCAGTTATGACCGATTAAATCGGGATCAAGTTTCGGTGACCATGGTGGTCCCTGGTAAGCCGTCTTCACTAGGCTATATGAGCACTGACTAAGCTCCCACTTTCCAACCCATCTTAATCCGTACGTGGCAGACTAGGAATTTGACCGAGCCAACAGTTATCATCGACGGTCGTTATGACTAAACTTTTGGCGGCGGTTCGATGATCATTGTCTGTAGTTGGCCAATGATCCCTAGCAAGTTGTCTTCATCGGGCTACATGAGCACTGACTAAGCTCCCACTTTCTAGGTCATCGGAATCCGCTCGCAGCAAACTAGGCTTCGGCATACCAAAACCACCATCATCAGCGGCCACTGAATAAGCTTTGGTCAGGGTTCGGCGATCACTATCTACGTACGAGTAGTAACCCCTCGCAAGCCATCTTAATCAGGTATTGAGAGCTCCAATTAGACTCCAACTTTCTAAGCCGTCGAAATCCGTTATCTGAGGACTAGGCTTCGAACAGACCAGAAGCTATCGTCGTTGGTCGTCATCGATTAAGCTTTGGTTTGGTTTGATCTCTATCATCCATGTCTGGACAATGATACTTGGCAAACCATCTCGATCAGGCATCAGAGCGCTGACTAAGCTGGCACTCTCTAAATCGCTAACACCCATTTAATTTAACGAACTTGGTGTTAGAACGTACTAGAAGTTGTTGTCATAGGTCGAAACCGACTAAGCTTTGGTTAGAATAACATTTTGGGCGCGTAAGTCTAACTTGGGGGTCCTGACTTACTTGACTCGCCTGTAAGATTCTGGGCGTGCAAGTCTAACTTGGGGACCCTGACTTAACTCACCATTGAGATTCTGGGCGTGTAAGTTTGACTTGGGGGCCTGACTTACTTAATTTGCCTGGTTGTCTAATTCCAGTGTCGGAACAATTGATCAGACTAATAATAGGTTGACCATCTTTAATGAACAACAACGGAATATAGTGTAGCTAATGCCTTCGGTTTAATAATAATACTTTGTAGGCGCGCTCCTTATTTTGTGGGCGCTCGGGGCCTTTGTTGTTTGTTATTTTGAGTGTGTTGGGCCGGATCTAGCATGGCATAAGCTTGGGCCCATTAGTTGAAGGGGCCATATAGAATTTTTTTTGCGGATCAACATGTCAGGGATACGACGCATTCTGCGATACAATTCAACATCGATTACTCCCCCAGTTAATGGGGCTGCTTAATTAAAAAAATGTGGATTTGTGCAGTTGCTATTGGAACCATCATTTTCTGATTTCCCGTACGACATTTAATGCTGAAGTAACTGCATGTTGACTCCTCTTTGTAAACCATTTCGCCTATATATGGACTAGTTATTTTACATTCAAGCACTGCAATGCAAATAGTATAGCATATTAATCAAATGCATTTTACCAGGGAGTTTGCTTTGGGTTTTCCAAAGGCTGAAGGAAGATCTCATCTACTGAAGTCTTCAAATGTTCTAACATCTGCGTCGATGAGTCTTGATAAGACTTGCTGGTATTCGGTGTCGCCTTATCTGGGTGGGCACTGGATTGATCTCATAATATCTTGTAATATCTTCTTACATTGCGAAGAAGATTTACAGACTTCCGCTCGGGGGCCAGGTCTATCTTCCATCCTCCGGTGCTCAAGGACTCTCATCTGTTTACCGCTGTAGACGGTTGGTACTCGCTACTAGTTTATGGTTGATGGGAGAGTTGGAGGTCGTGATTCTCATCCTTGGGGTGGCACATCTGCCTCACAGTGGGCATTACGCTCTTGGGAGGCGTCTCAATTTGGCAGCATTGTGAAACCTTGACGATTTCGTTTCTCCAAGACGTTTTTGTCAGGTTTCTACCGCTTCCTTCTGTTCCTCTTCATGAGGCAAACTGGTAGAACAAAGAAATGAGGGAGTGTTCGCAACCTTCTTCGTGTACTTTGCTTGCCACATCTGAATCGTCTTACTGTGGTGATTCGGTGGAGCAATTACTTGAGCGCGCTTTTTGACATGTGCTTCGGATGTTTTACTTTCACTACTTTATCTTCTGGAGGCAGAATAGCAGATCAGAGTTTCTACCATCTATTTGGCGGATATATGCTTGCATCAGACTTAGATACTTATAGTATATAAACTGATGTACTAGTCGGTTGACAAGTTTTGTAATAACTCTCATTGCAATCAATAAAATCTGTTTTATTTCTTGATATGTCCTATACGAACAACTCTTCTACACTGAAATGAAAAACAAAAAATAAGAAACGAAATCAAAGCAACAAATAATTTAACTCCGACCGGAGACTAAGTTAATCCGGCCTTGAAGGAGGCGCAAATGGTTATAGCTAGGATTGTGTTGTCCTTCTAGCAAAGTTTTTTTTAAAAAGCTCACGAAGTTATGAATAGTAGACTTCATGCTGGCGGACAATTCATTGTTGATCAATAGCTTTTGGAGTTGGTGCTCGTTTGTTGAAGTATTATTACTTAGCTCTTTGTTAGTCTGGATTGCCTTGCTAGCTTTTCCTCAGATATTTGGGCTCTTCCACTTTCCTAGAGTAATACACCTTATTTGTCTTGGCCCGATGCCTGACATGTTGGTTTTGTGGGCTTGTGCTGTAACTAGCAACAATTCAGCTGTTTCAGGGCTGCATAATGACAGTCTCTTGTTGCTGGCTTATCTTCTCAAATAGTCCCTAGAGCTTGGTTGGCTATATATTTAATGCATTGGTGCAGGGTGGATACCACTGCTTCCATATGATATAGCCAGGGGCTTCCCAGAATGATGTTGTAGGTGGACGGGGCATCAACTACCATAAACTCTTGGACAAAGTACTTTCATAGTTGTGGCTTTTCTGCCATACCATTAGACTGATCTTCCGGATGGGGAAACATTTCTCTGTGCTGAATCTGACCATATGGTGGCTGGTGGGTGTTAGGTAGCTGCATGTTGCGGAATGCACTGAGGACCATGATATTTAATGAGCTTCTAGTGTCTACCAAAACTCTCTTTACCTACCACTTAGCTATAATGACGGAGATGACCAGGGTGTCACCGTGAGGAGAATATACCCCCTGGAGATCCCTCTCCGTTAACGTCAGTGATGGTATCAGATTGTGGATTCGTGCGTGCTGCACTTGTCGATCTTCATACTGAGATGGTGCCCGCATCTCGGTCAGTGTCCTTTTGCGGGACCTATTTGACTGCTCTCCCTCGGGAGCGACCCCGTAGAGGACATAGGTTACGCCAGGAGCTAATTCGATCTTCTTGACAACATTTGCTATTTCCTTTGCTCGACCCTGCTTCTTGTCCGAGCCTAGGAACTCTTTGAGATTGTCTTTCTTTATCCAGTATTCGACTTCTCTTCCGAGGTTTCTACAATCCTCAGTATCATGTCCACCTTCCTTGTGGTAGGCACAGTATTTGTTGTTGACGCACCTATCAGGGTCTCCTCGCTGCTTATGTGGCCACTTCATTTCTTCTTAATCCTTGATGGAATCAAGGATGTCAGACAGACTGGTGTTGAGAAGGGTGGCAGATCTGGACTTCGAGGCCTTGTCCTGTCTGGGGTGGCTTGAGTCGGTCTTGTTGTATGTGCGCTTCCTCTTGTTACTGTCATCGTCCTCTTTTTTCTTCCCCTCTTTCCTATCATTCAGAATAGAGGGTTTCTTGTCCAACTCCGTCTCTCTCTTGGCGGCAAGCATTTCGTCTAAATTGATGTATCTCTGGGCATCTCTAAGCAATTCTTTCTGTTGGCTGGGGGGTTCAGGGTGAGGAAGTCATAAAACTTGCCTCTTCTCATACTCGAAGTGAAAGTCGTGATGGCAGTGTCATCACTATAGCCGTCGATGAGGGTTAGCTCGTTAATAAAACGAGTAACGTACTCTCTTAACGTCTCGTTCTGCTTTTGCTTAAGGGTCATATAATTCAGGCTCCTCCCAAGCCTTTAGCTACCCACGAAATGGGTGAGGAATGCCAATGCCAACAACTGGAATGAATCAGTGAATTTCGGAGGAAAGGTGTGGAACGTCAGTGTTGACGTCTTCAGGCTTACAGGGAACGATCAACACATTATTGAATCAGACCCTTTTTTTAGCACCATAACTTGTTGGAAGTGGCGTGGGTGATCGGTCGGGTTTCCAGTCCTGTCATAGAACTCCAACTTCGGTAGGGTGTATTTATTGGGCAGCGGTTTGTCCATGATATGGTCCATGAACGGAGGGACCGTGAGACTAAACAACACATCTGAGTTTGTGGCCCCGTAGGAGGGGTTGTGCGAGACATGCTTGTCGGTTCTGGGCGTTGGGTCTCTATTAGTCGTGCTTTTGCTTATTGTCCATTGAGAAGTTGCTGGGGTCGCACGACTTTCCTGAACATGCACTCTGGAACTTTCTGGAAAGCGAGCTCTTTACTACTCGCGGTCTCGTTCTACAGTTGGAGGATTTCGCTGTTTGAGAGCCTCAGTGTCTCTGGGATCTGCTGCATTTGTGTTGAGAGTAGGTCCACCCTCTGGTCTATTGCGGCCGCACTGACGCTGGGGTCTGAAGAGGTTCCTTCCGTGGTCGTGGTGGAATTGGCCACGCTCTACCGGTTTAAACGTTCAAAGGATCGACAACATCTCCATTGTTGCGATACCTTATCGTCACCATCTCGCTAATTATCTGGAAAAGGTGGAACAACAATTCTTATTAAGAAACTCTGTTGTTCCCCACGGACGGAGCCAAACTGATGTAATTGATTTCTGTTTTCCTTCATCGCTGCTCACCAGACCTGCACAAGTTGCAAACGTGAGCCAATGACCACCGTGTGGTGGCCGATAACACTTCGTTGCTTAAGTTAGATATACAACTGTAAATTGGGTTGTATTGCGTACCTCTAGTTCGTCGACCTTATCTCCCTTTTATAGTGAAAGAATCATCGTTCGGCTAGGCTTTTGGTGGTGTAATATAGGGAAAGTGATCTTGTCGTGGAGATCATTTCTTGATTGGGAGTTGTCCATGTGGGATAGTTTTCCTACATGACTTGTGATCCTAGATTCGCGAGAGAGATTTTCCTTTATGAGGGTTGTCCATGCAAGGAAGTTTTCTTGCCCGAATTATACTCTAATATATGTTTCCTAATCGAATCCAATGTGTCATTGGTCAGCCTGTCTTGGATAGATCTCTCAGATACTTGCCTTAGAGGTCTTACGAGTATTTGGCCTGACCGTGAGACGTGTGGACTTACTGACTCATTACAACTTGGACCCGACTAGATTCTGCAAATGATGGACTTACTGTTGTTTGGGCCTCGCTGGATTGAGTGTGCAACCAGACCTACTTTGTTCTATTGGCGAAATTATTATGACACATGTACGGTGCTAATCAGAGGATGGTTTAATGTATCATCAATAATATTTATATTTTTTATTTTATCATATGTTGTACTTACATTTCATCACTACCTCATATACGCTTATACTTTTTTTTCCTCTCTTGATGTCTGAAATAATTTTATTATAAATTCTAATGATTTTTTTTTACTCAAATTCAATATCCAATAAAACAACTCTAGATTTAAAAGCATTAAGGGAGATAATGGAACTTGAGAGAGGTTGAAAATATTAGGCATTTTAGTATTTGGTGGAGAAGAAAATAAACCAGAAGGTGAGGATCACGAAGTCGTCCACACTTATTGTCTAACAAAAAGTTACAAGGAAACAAAAAGGCTGAATTGTTCTCAGGAAGAAAACATGAAATGTCATTGATGAATATAATTAAAAATAATTGATTCTAGCCCGTTTGAAGTACTTTTCATCTGTCAATAGATGTGTAACAATTGTATTTAGTCAAATGATTATTTTTAAAACTTTCGTTTATTCATGCCTTTCTCGGATAGGCTTTACTAGATATAATGTAAGAAACTTTTTTACATTGTGTTGCACACTTGTATGACGGTTAAAGATATGATTAATTTAAAATAATTTTTTTGGCATTTTCACTTTATTTATAATACACGAATAAGCAATTTTTTTTTCATTTTTTGTTTCTATATTTTTTTTAAAGCTTTGTACTTCTAGTGGTGGAAAATAAAATGGAAATTTGAAAAACAAAGGTTGCAAGAAAATTTATACAAGAAAAATAGGCGGTGTCGTGGTCTCTAGAAGGTTGGTTACTTTCTTTAAGTGGTGTACTTACATCTCATCAATACCTTCTACATGCTTCTACCTTTTCTTTTCTTTTTACATTTGAAATAATTTTGTTTTAAAATCTAATGAAAATTTCTAAATTCAAATGTGAGATCTATAATAAAGCATTTGAGACTTAAAAGTGTTAAGGAAGATAAAAAAAATGTTAAGGAAGATCATGCACGAATTTAGGTGCACTGACTTTTGAGTTTTTTTTTTTTTTAATAATTTATTTGTCTCTCAATTAGTTTTTAATTTGCTCATCTATTCTCACTTTTCACTTCAACCGGGACTTCATCCTTCAAATCATGTACATATCAAATTCAAACTCTACTTTTAGAGTTAGAGATAGAGGTTAAATCCCTCAAATCTCTTAAATAACATAAATTCTAGCGGACCTGAGAAACCACTGCCCCCCCATCTTTAAACACATACTCCAAAAATGTGTTTTAAATAGGGGGGCAAAAATGTATTTTCGCCCCCAGGTAGGGACCAGGCTGGTTTCCCAGGCCAGCTAGAATTGCTCCTCAAAGAATTCAAAATCCACAGTTTCTTTTTCACACTCCATCGATTGGATAAGATGAGGGAAACCCCTATATTTCATCATCTTCAAAGATCTATACCTATTGAGTTATTTGAACTCATCTTCACAAACCACCTTATTCTTTTTTTTCTTCTATAACTATTGAGTTATTTCATCATCCAAACCACCTTATTATTCTTCTTCTAGGTACCAGGTATCTTCATTAATCACTGTGTTGGTCATCTCCACAAAAAAAATCCTAAGCACCTCAATCTCTTCCTCATTTTCTTCATGTAGTAGTAATCAACGATTCAAACCCTTATCTCCTGTTGTGTTTCTATAAGTAGTAATCATCTTCAATGAATATAATAGTAATCATCTTCAATGACTGTCTTTGTTGTACTTCCCTTTTTGCTATAGTAGTAATCAATGAATATAATAGTAATTCTACAGGGCCTGGGTCCCCCTGCTTGGTTTGCTGCCTGGGGGGCAAAAATACACTTTTGCCCCCCTCTTTAAACACCTTTTCCAAAAAGGTTGTTAAATAGGGGGGCAAAAGTGTATTTTTGCCTCCCCAGGCAGCAACCTCGTTGGTTTTTCCAGGCCAGGAAGAATTTCGGATTAAAAAAAATTCATGTTAAAGTAATTAATTTTATATTATATTTAATTAATTATGACATCACTCCGCCCCCCCTCGACATAAATCCTGGCTCCGTCACTGAGGAAGATAATGAAACTATGAAAAGGTTGAAAATGTTAACATTTTAGTATTTGGTAGAGAGGATGAACCATAAAGGTGAGGATGGTGAAGTTGTCACACTTCTTTGCACCAAACAATTTTTTTTGGAAAACATAAAGGCTGAACTATTGTCGGGATGAAAACATGAAATATCATTGATTGATATAATTAAAAGTGACTGATACTAGCCCATTTTAATTTTCTTTTAGTTGTCAAAGAGATAACTGAGTCAAATTATTATTTTCAAAAGTTTCGCTTGTTCATGCCTTTTTCACAGAGGCTTCGTTGAGCACAATGCAACAAAACAAATCGCCCATTCTAGGGAGCGATGGTGGGCCCAACACCACTCACAATCCTTGAGATGCGCATCACCTCGCATCTCGAGGAAAGTGGGCGGTGCTCCTTTGCTCCCTCCCCTCACTCCCTAGACTTGCTCATTTAAAATTGGAAATTGACTTTTCACTTATATAGTCAAAAATTAAAATTTAAAAATTTGTTCGCATGGTTTTATAATATAAAAACCTTTTTGAATTCGTGTACTGTTTTAATCTTTTTATTTCTAGTGGTGGAAATTTAAAAAAAAAAAATGCAAGAAAAGAAAATACAAGAGAAATAGCAGGTGGCGGTCTCTAGAAGGTAGGATGCAGTGGAGCTGTCTATAAAACCCCCCACATTACCGCTCATCTTTAGTTTCCCCCCTCCTACAAGCTTTCTCCTGCTTTTTCTTCTCTCTGTTTTTTTTTTTTTTGGTCCCTCGGCTTAGAGGGTTTTTGTTCCGTTGTTGTTTTTTTTTTTTTTCCCTTTCGAACTCGAAAACCCTAACCCTAGCTTTTGGATTTCTTCTTTGGAAATCTGTGTGTGAAATGCAACAACAGAGGATGAAGCAACAACAGCAAGCCCTGATGCAGCAAGCTATTCTTCAGCAGCAGCAGCAACAGTCTCTCTACCACCCAGGCCTCTTAGCTCCTCCTCAGGTACTTCTATCTTTCGCTTTCTTCCCTTTTCCTTCAAATTTCTCTCTCCATCGTCGATTTTTCGAAGCTAGGGTTTTCGATTTTCTTTCCTAACTCAGTTTGATCTTCAAGGTCTGAAACTTGATTTTTTGCTATTATTGTAACTTTTTTTTTGAATTTCTTTCGTTAAGAGCAAGTTTGGCGTTTTCCAAATTTCCCAAGCTTAAATTAGTAAATGTTTGCTTTGTTTGATATCATTGCTCAAGTGCAAATCGTCTTCCTATCCATCCGTTGTTTGACCGTTCCAGGTTCTGTTGTTTAATTACCATTTGTTCTGTTTCACCTTCAGCACATGTGTTACCCATATAAGATTCAGACTTTGGGTTTTCTGGTTTCTTCACAAATTTTTATACTTGAGATTGTGTATAGAATTAGCATATGATTAGGTTTCATTATATGGGGACTAAAACCCCATCTCTATCCCCATTCTGTATAAAATTGAGAGGGCATATTGTATTCTTTCAGAGGCAGGGTGCGCCTTGTTACTCAACTTAATTTTTTTTTTCTCTTTCTAGCTGTTAGGTTTATTTGGTTCATTCTTGATGGGTAGGTTTTTAATACTTAGGTTTTTTCTTTTCTTGTTTTTTACATTTCTATTTTTGCAGATTGAGCCGATCCCAAGTGGAAATCTGCCTCCGGGTTTTGATTCAAGTACATGCCGCAGTGTGTGAGTGTCATTGGGACATTTGATCTCTTTTTTCCTTCCCCCCCTTGTTTATTTTATTCCAACTTTATAGCTTTTCTTTAGTCCTTGATTCTTAAATGCTAGGCATTTAACTTTTTTTTTTTTTTTCTAGATTTTATCTCTTGGGAATTTTATTTATCCATTATGAATTTCTTACCTGGATTAATTGTGGAGTACAGTCCTTTTGGCTTTAGTTCTGGTTCTAGTTTTCTTTCTCTCTCTTTGTTTTTTTTACATGCATCCTAGTTTGAAGAGTCTGTTGTCATCTTCCATCTGGAGAAGTACTTTGAATTTTGTTTTGATCCATTTTATTTAATGAGACTGCAGGTATGTTGGCAATATTCATACTAGTGTCACAGAACCACTTCTTCAAGAGGTTTTCTCAAGTACTGGTGTCTTGGAAGGATGCAAGCTTATTAGGAAAGAGAAGGTCATTTTTCTTATGCCTCATACTTGTATTGCTTGCTTCATTTTATTTACTTATTAATGGTCAAATTTGGGAACGAAGGTGTTCCTAAGAAATGGGAAGCCACATTTGTGCTATTGAAAGAAAAAAACGTAATGCAAAATGTATTGTTCCCATGTGGGTGGAATACATTTGAAGTGAAGTTCCAAGAGGGACGATTTTTTGATTTGTCCCACACCTTCAACCCTCACACGCATTTCAGTTATTTTTTTATTTTCCAATATATCATCCCCATGATAAATCATTATTTGTATGCTAAGGAAGGATATATTTGGCAGTGTTCCCATGACCATTTCTTTAAAGCGAGCCCATCTTGAATTTACAAATTTTGTGAGGATAGAAAGCGATTTTGGCAAAACCACAAGATCTGTTGATGTAGGAGCATGGATCTATAGTAAAATCTTGATACAAAACTGGTGATTAGCACCAAATTTTTTGTTTTTTTGACATCTTTGGACATTCTGTTTCATATTCATTTCTTTGACAGTAAAATTCAATTCTTAATTGTTTTTCGTTTTTGCAGTCATCTTATGGTTTTGTTGATTACTTTGACCGTCGAGCAGCTGCATTAGCAATTTTAACTCTCAATGGGAGGCATTTGTAAGTAGATTATATTTATTTCTTGATAATGTGAGGGTGTTTTTTTTTTCGGTCCCCTTTAACCCATGACTTGAATTTCAATTTGCAGGTTTGGGCAGCCAATTAAAGTTAATTGGGCATATGCAAGTGGTCAAAGGGAGGATACATCAGGTTATACATACTGCTTTAACTTTTTATGCTCCAACCTGTTAAATGTGTATAGTGGTAAGATAAGAAAGCAAAGAACATTCCAATTTGACAAATCTGTTTAGTTACACATTCCTTGTTGCGCAGGTCATTTTAATATTTTTGTTGGCGATCTCAGCCCCGAGGTTACAGATGCTACTTTGTTTGCTTGTTTCTCTGTTTATCCCAGTTGTTCGTAAGTGATTTTGTTTTTGAGTTGTATTTATCTATTCTGTTATTTTCAGGAATCATTGCACAACATTGCCAAGTAGTTAAAAGTCTGAATGATTGTTTAAGGTCTGAGTGGATATAATTTGATGACAAACTGTTTAGAATAATAACTTCTATTGCGCTTGCAGAGATGCAAGAGTTATGTGGGATCAAAAGACGGGGCGTTCAAGAGGGTTTGGTTTTGTTTCTTTTAGGAATCAGCAGGTTTGTATGTGATTTTATCATCTCAAAATTGGATAAGTCATGGGTCACCCTGAGGTATACTCACTGATTTTGCTCTAGATTAATATCAGAGCAGTTTTGATGCTGCACTGAATGCCAATTACCATGAGTGGTTTTTGCCTTGGGCTGACTGTAACGTGGCCGAATGTCGTTTTCTTTTATTTTGATGGTTGAACTCTCATCTTTATTATGCTACTTATTGTGTTTTTGTTTGTTTGTTTGGTCAAGGACGCGCAAAGTGCGATAAATGATCTAACTGGTAAGATGTACCTCATTTCTTCTTTATGATTTACTAGTGTCTTCTTCTATGACGGATGAAAATTTTATTTGAGTTGTACATATATGGAAGTGAAAGTTGATTGCTCCGTATAGTTATGTACATTCAACATATTTAATATATAGTACATAGGGAATTTATCGACAAATTAATTGAATGCTGTCAAAATAAGAAGGGAAAAAAACCGAGTACGCGAAAGTGTCAATTACCAAGTACTGGGGTATTCATATGCATAGCATATTTCTTTGTATTTAATGGGGGGTATACACAATGGATGCGACAAAGCATTCTTGTTTTGTCAAGTTTCATGCTCAGTAATGTACATTATGTTCAACACATGTAGGACATACATTATGTTTTACATTATGTTCAACAGATGTAGGACATAAAAGTTGTTTCAAAGGAGTGGGTTTCGAAGATCTTCTTGTGAACTGGTTCTCTAATATCTCTTTTCTTTGGGATATTTTTTATGTTCATATTATTCTTTTGTTATGAACGAGTTTTTACCCTTTCTAAAAAAAAGCTATTGATTTTTGAAAAATTGGCATAGAAAAGTTTAATTTTGTATCGAAATGAGTGAAGTTTGATGGATAGGAATATATATTACATCAGAATGGTGTTTTATGATTCATTGTTGACTGGGACAAAATGAGGATTGGAGATAAAAGATGACTAAGATTGAAAGTTGGGAAATGAGTTGAGGGTTGAGATTCATTTTTATGATAGCCTATTTGTAAATATAAAAAATGTGAAAAAAATGGTGGAATATATGTGGCAGAGAGAGAAAGTGTGTTTTTATTTTCTTCAAAATGAAATTATCATAACTATTTACGCAGATGTCGAATTTTGGTAAATTTGATATCGTTGAAATGCAATTGGTAAGATATTTCCAACAAACCAATGATCAATACAAACAATCAAATTTCAAAATACATATTTTATTATTAAAACATGCAAATATGTTGTATATTTTCATGCCTAAGTATAATGTTTTCAAAGAAATGGAGGGACATTTTAATGAACATTAAAAGAAAGACCTTGAACATTCAATCGATACACTAAAAAATTAATTAGCATTCTAAAATATGATTTTTTTTAATTGAACTGATTGAAGGCAGTGGTGGGGGTGGCAGTGAGGGTGTTCAGTGCATGATAATTAGTAACAAAAAAAGTATATGTGGAGTGCTAACGGCATGGGGTAATATGCTAGTAGAAAATATAGCGAGGCTTTTTAATGTTATCATAAAGCGGGGAGGTAAGCACAATACCTACTCCAGGAAGGAATGTTGGTAATTTCTTGACGTCTTAACGAGTTTTGGTACTTGCTAATGCCCATTATCACATTTAATAATTCCGAGCTATTCTTTTTTAATGCTTTCCGGTACTTATCTAATTTCATGTTTACAAAGTTGTGGATTACAAAAGTCATGGACATCTGACAAATTGGGAACAAGAATGTAAGGAAGTAGAAGCTTCGCTTGTTTCAAAATATTCAGTGGCGTTAACCAATTACCCTTTTGCAACTGAAGTACATTTTCTTCTAAAATAATGTCTCAAGAAGTAATGAGGTATTGTAATAAATTGCATGCCATGTGAAAAAAAAAGTTGGACATAAAAGGGTATAAGGACCAAGTCAACCTGAGTGATAGTGTAGTAGTCTTGAAAGCAAACATCTTTTGGGAAATCGAAAGTGCCCAGGCCAGTTTCTTTGGTCTAACTTCAGAGGCTGCACTGATGGTTTAAAAAAAAAGTTGATGCAGTTTATCTCTAGTGTTGTATTAAACTGTGTTCCTACTGTCTTTCCTTTAAATCGTTGTTTAGAAATGCATTTAACCTGATAAACTTGCCCCTATTCTGGATTCTTCTCATAGGGAAATGGCTTGATGCAGTTTATCTCTAGCGTTGTATTAAACTGTGTTCCTGCTATCTTTCCTTTAAATCGTCGTTTAGAAATGCGTTTAACCTGATAAACTTACCCCTATTCTGGATTCTTCTCATAGGGAAATGGCTTGGAAGCAGACAAATACGTTGTAACTGGGCAACAAAAGGCGCTGGCAACGATGACAACAAGAGCGCAGATTCGAAGAGCGTGGTGGAGCTAACTAATGGAGCAACAGGTTGGTTTAGCCCATGCAAGTCTGCTCTTGTAGCAGCATTTGTAGATTATTGTAGGATTTCGCAACATATCATGGGTATCCTGTTTTCTTTGACATGAGTGAATTTTTTTTTTTAAAATCTCACGCATCATTCTGTCTATCGTATGTCTCTTCTCCTTACTGATTTCTACATTTTCTCTATAACCAACCTTTTGTTACTTAACTGAACATCAATATTGTTCTAGGTTGAAATGAGTCAAATGATGATAAAACAGTGTCTTTATTTTGTCATATTTACCAGTGTTAAGGATTCCCATGTAAAATACTTAATTCGTTATACTATTGTTCTGGTTCCTTATTTTGTTTGTTTAATTCCAATGAGTTTGTTTCACTTCTAACTAAATTCGGTATTTCTTGTGCAGAAGATGGTCAAGAGACCGCAAATGAAGATGCTCCAGAGAATAACCCTCAGTATACTACCGTCTATGTTGGTAACCTCGCTCCAGAGGTAACTACATTCTTTCAACTGTGTATTGCATGTTAAGCGTTGATGCGGCTGACTTACTGGGTGTCTGTTTGTGATAGTTCCCTCAATCTTTCGAATTCATTCTATTATTTTCTATCTCATTATAGAAGATTTAGCTATTGCCTTGGAAGTCCATATATATATTTGTTATGCATCTTCAGTTGATGAAAAGTCGCACTGATTTATCTAGTTTTCTTGGGTTTATGCTCATCATTAAAGTATTTGCAGGTTACCCAGCTTGATCTCCACAGGCTCTTCTATAACCTTGGTGCTGGCATTATTGAGGAGGTTCGAGTGCAGCGTGACAAAGGCTTTGGTTTTGTGAGGTACGGTACTCATACTGAAGCGGCTTTAGCTATTCAGATGGGGAATGCTCGCATTCTGTATGGGAAACCAATAAAGGTAAAGTCCATTCAGATTGTTTGTAGATCTTATTATCTACATTGTTTAAATTACGACTTTCACTTTTGCCCTGTCATGGATTTTCATGGATAATAAGCCTCGAGGGACATATGAAGTACCCATGGTTATGATCACATAAAGTATAATATCAATCAGCATCATGAGATCTTAATCTGTAAAAAATTTAGTTTACAATACAAAATAAAATTAGATTTAGAAAATGCTTAGGGAAGAATAGAGGCTTCTATATGCCACCATAGGGTTCGCGTTGAGAAAGTGCATATAAAAAGATGGGGGAAACTGTTGAAGATTTATTTTCGTGAAGATTGCATTGGAGTTAGAAAGTTAAACTTCATGTTTGTGGGGCAATTGAAATTTCAAGTAAACTTGTAGTGTCAAAAATACATTGTTTTAAAAGTGAGGACCATAGCATTAGGAGGGGTGTTCGGTAGGGGTTTAGGAGGATAATGATAATTGAATGGTTGTTAATGTGTACAAAGCTGAAGCTAGTTTTCCAATGGTGAAGAGGGCGGAAAATGTGGAGGATCTGCGATTATGGAAGCATGGTGAGCCACATATGGCAAGTGGGCTCTGATATGATGGGCCCACCGAATAGTGGGGTTTGATATTCAATTATCTTGTTTTTGGATTTTAGATTGACTTGGTTTGAAGTTCGAGGGTGACATTACTTTCAATCCAATTGACTGTTGATACATGGCCAAAATTTGGTATTAGACTCGAAATGACCAAATGAAACAATAAATGCTATTTTGTATCTATCAAAAGGATGAATCTGAATTTGCCAAAATTCAGATTTGAGATCAAACTTAGAGAAAACACATGCTGAGTGTAATATTTTAAGAAGATATTTCTTGTTTGGAATAGGATACCTAATCCATTGTAAAACCTGATTTAAGGGTTTGTAGTTGATGACTAATCGAGGACTTCCTCGTTCTAATTCAGCTGCTTCGTTAACATAAAAGGTTGCACACCGGAGGGATTTGGAATGCCTATACAATTTAAATGGTGAAGAGAAGGAAAAAAAAATCACCAAATATTCACTTTATACTATGTTTTGGATGGAAATTGAGGTGTGACACTTGATCAGTTTGAGGCTTTAACATCAGTGGTTGGCCTTGGCTTGGTTTTAAATAACAATTATTATGTGAAGGCTTGATGTGATATGAAATTGGGTCGTCTCGCTTAACATAGTGATACAAAGGGGATTCAATCTTATGCCTAAGGTAGCCTAGTTAATCGCCTCGACCACTTCTCTTCCTTCCCGGTTAAGAAGTTAATGCCCTTTTCTTATTTTCTCTTCCTTTTTTTCTTCCCACTTTTCTTTTATTTGAGATTCTTAAACAGTGGTAGACGTTTTACCCCCCTTCCACTTACATCCCTCATTTTCACTTACATAAGGATGAAAATGGTGGAGGACATCATGTATTCGCAGATAATAAGGATGTTGAGTTTGAGATATGTGCTTGGGGCTCTTAAAAATAAAGTTTGACATGCATTATACCTTTGATTACTAAAGTCATATAATATTTGTAACTTGGATTTCAAAGCCATGGGGTGGAAGAAAAAATAGAGTTGGGCTTTAAGGCATTTCAACTTTTCATTATGTTACCCCATGATATTTCAAAAGCTTTCATATGTGGTCTGTTTGTTTTAATTTTAAACAATAGATGAGAGAATCAAAATCCATGTAGCCGACCTCGAAAATCTCGGGAATGAGCTTTGATGATGATGATAATGAGATGAGATATCATCTACTCATGTCACACATGCATTTGTAAGAAATTCATATGCAAGAAAAATGTGGATCCATTTAAATAATTGTCAATTGCAAAACATATTCTATAATACCTATGTACACCATTGCGATGACCTATTTACCATGAAGGCCTCGTATTTACCACTAAGGCTCCTCATGGTATACGTTAAAATAATGCATTTTACAAAATTTTACGGCGGTTATATAAACTTGGATGCTTGGTTGATTTTACAAAAACGATTATTGGAATTTGAATTCAAGACCTCCGCATCTCCTAATTATAAAATTTTGCAAGACTTTGCGAGAAAATCTCTCGCATTATTTTGCAAAACTCTTTTCATCTCGAGTACTTCCAACTCTATAAACACCCCAACCTCCACTACTTTTACAACTACCGTCGTCGCTACTACTATGACCACCATACCATAACCATCATCGCCACTACTGCCACTTCCACAACCACCAGTACCATAGCATAATTACCACAACCAATTCCACCTCACTATTACCATCATGACCGTTGTCGTCGCGTACCACTACTATGACCTACATAACCAATACCACCACTACCATTGCTATTACCATAACCACCACCGCCGCCGTCACCACCACCATAATGAAACCATCACAACCACCACCATTATGGCACTACACCACAACCACCATAGCCACCAATATGATCACAACTATCATTGCATACCGTAACCACCACCTTCACTAGTTCTGTTATAACTGTCGTCGCCACCATCACTATATCATAATCACCACAACCACCACTGTCACCATTTTAACAACCACTGTCATGGCCACCACCTCAACCATGACCGTGCTATAGGTGCAACTACTACCATCATCAACACCACACACAATCACTTGACTGATCTTTATTGATTTTCTTAAGTTACTACACCTATGATGTTTTGCAAACTAATGCATTAACATCAATTTGCAAAATACCAAGCGGAGCCTACGGTTCGTAGTTAGAATACCTCTTATATTCCTATATCTCGAACCTAGTGTTACACCCTGTCGCTAATATTGTCACTATAACAGGTATAGTCACTTAGTTGCCATTGGGTACATAGTGTACACTGCAAATTTCAATTAAGTTTTTTCATGTCTTCACCGTTGTGGTAGGTAGGTTGCCCACTAAAACTTGCTAATATTCTTACATCTTAAGCATTGATACTCCCCAATAATACCCCAACACCCATTTGATACATACAAACCTCGTATTATATAATAAGCTTATGCAACCAATTATATGGTGTCCTATATCATTGATAGTCAACTAAAAGGATGGTAAATTTTACAATTCGTGCCCAGTGGTTCATTGTACCCGCGGTTATAAAGAGGTTTTAAACAAAATATCCATTTTGAGTGTGAACATAGATGTCAATATAAGTGATACCTTCAATTGCAGATGTGGCAAAGTCATCTGTTGAACGGAAATATAGTTTTGTTGACCATTAATACTCTAGGAACTGTTGTTACCCCTTGGTACATGTCTTGGTGGTTCCAAAAATCTCCATTTTAGTTTTTGACATAGCAAAATTCATTTTTAGTCTTGGAGCTTGTTAGCATAGCCACTTTTAATTACAATTCACGTTGACAAAACTGTGCTAAGTTGCTATGTTCCTAACATGCTTCTTGACTGAAAATAGTATCTTGCAAATGTGCTCAAACCTAGAGTGTATTTTGCGAACGGGTTATGAAATGGAGGTGTTGCCAACTTTTCAAAAGTTGAAAAACAAAGGTTTTTTTAGCTTTCATGAATTCACATGCAATTAATTTACTAGGGTGTAATGTCTAAAAGATGTATTCGTCCAGAGTTACAGTATGATCGACCAATGATACCCAGGGTTACCCTAGTATACGTGTGGAATTTCTTCAACACTCCCCTCCCCAACCACCACCACCACCACCACCACACACCCCCCAAAAAAGAACTAGTTTATTGCAACACAAGTTTATTACAAAAACACATACTATGCTTTCATGTGTCCTTGCACGAGCTTGTTACAAAAGTTCATGCAACAAATGCCTCTTTCGCTCGAGAGTAAATCACATAAAGGGGCCACATCTATAGGACTCGAGAATTTTATTTTTTGACTTATAAAAAGAAGTTTGTTGCCCTTTAGTTATATCTGCTTTAAGGTTGCATTTGATTGCAAGAAACACAGCTCATGAATTGTGATTACTTTATTTTTTTTATGATACCCAAAATGCAAAATTGAACAAGTTATAGAAAACCAACCAATCCAAAATTAAACCGGTCATCAATTTAACATACCCAAATTCCCAGATTTGATGATCACCCATATATTCAAACAACTAAATAAGGGAATTTGAGATCACCTATATGATTGAAAATTATTGAGATTAGAGGATAAACTATGTCATTATTGGCTATGATTTGAGGATAAACTACATAAGATTAAAGCTTATGATGACTTCAAGCTTCTGATTGAACTCTCTAATCATTAATCAATCACTTGCAAGATGCAATTGCGAATTGTCAAATTTGCTAGTTGCTGCTAGAGGAACTATTACAATAGAGGGAGGAATGAGAGGAGAGAGAGGTAAGATAGAAGAGACGGAAGGGAACTAAAAGCCTTGGAACGGAGGATTGAAGATGAACGTGCTAGGTGAGTTGGGATTCAAAAGCACAATATATCACGGTTGTGAAATGGATTGATGGGAGTGAACTATGTGGAATCCTAATTGCAATCAAATACCCCAAAACTCCCCAATACCATGGAAACCGCCCAAATTCCACGGAATTCCATGTAATCAACACAACCTAAATGGTTTTCAATTAAAAGTTGTATGGTTGAGGCTTTAAAGGGGGTTATGGTACATTTATAATTTGTAAAGAACTGTGTCCAAAATGCTTAATTTGACAATGCTTTAAAGGGGGCTATGGTGAGAACTGTGTTAAGGGGGTTATGGTAAGAACTGTGTTCAAAATGCTTACAGCAAGGGTTATTTTTAGGCTGCAGATGAAGAAGAAACAAGTTTTTCTCAATGAGCTTTAATTTGGAAGGTATATAATCAATATGATATTTTGAAAATAAAATTTAGGACCGTTGGTTTCTAAAAGTGTTTGGACCATCAAAATAGTTAGATTGAATTATGTTTGGACATTCTATAATGGCACCGGCTTAATGGATAACATCACAATCATACTCGGATTTTGTTACCTTCTTCCTCAATGGTGAAGATGGGTCAGTGGATAACATCACCAGCGTACTCGGATCTTGTTACCTTCTTCCTCAATGGTGAAGATGGGTGGACAAGGAATTATCTAAAAACTGTTAGTTTTATGATTGATCTGATCATACAAAGTTAGTCAAGATGAGTGTTTCAAGCTCAATTATAGAGTTGATGACCATTGTCTGTTGAAGTGAAAGTCAAATCCATTTACTGACTTCCTTCACATCACTTCTCATACTCAAATATGAATATGCTGAATGCTTTTGCTATTTGTTGGCCATTTCAATGGAGAGAAGACAATGGCTATAGGAGGTTTTGGAATTTGCATGCAATCCCATGATATTGTTTGTCATAATCAGGTGTTCGCAGATGTACCGTGTGAAAGTGCTACTTTTTTGTTCGCCATTTATTTGCTCAAGTATCTTGCAGTTTCCAAGAACTACCCTCATACCAAAACCATACTTTTAGGACTCTATAAACCTTTCTTTTTACTGTCCTAGGAAAATTAAATTTTCTCATTGCCGACATTAATCTGCTCTGGTCCTTTAGAGCGCTCTACATGGTTTGGTGAACCCTGAATTCAACCATAAATTTACCCTAAGCCTTGAGAAAATTCCCAACCCTTTTAAATTTACCCTAAGCCTTGAGAAAGTTCCTAACACATTTATCATGCAAAAACTTGGAATTGCACCATGTAGTTAACAATGGTTATTTGTTGAAAGAAACCCTACTCCCGAGGGATCCATATCAGGCTCATTAGGCTTCTGCTTAGTATTCGTTGGGTTGGACCAATTTGTCATCCATATCTTTTGGTGATCATTTTATTTCGATCATATAAAGAGTTCGGGTTACACTGGGTGATGCAAGTTGTTATTTATTTTATTTTTTAATATTTTGATTTCTTTTGGTGATGCAAGTTGTAAAGAGTTCAATCATGTATAAAAATCTTGGAGGCTCAGGTCCATTTTCTTGAAAGACAAGAAGTTTTGACACATCATTCCATTTGCTGTTATTTGGCTTTAGTGAAAAGATAATCTCCAAGGTTGCAAGGGCCTCAAGTTTATTCTGTTATTTTGTAGACCAAGAGAAAGTTTCTCTTGGTCTGTGCAAGTTTTTTGTGGAATCAAGGCAACTGCATTTTGAGGATAACCTAATAAGTTGGAAAAGGTTATTTTTTGTGGTTGATTTTGTTTAATTATGACTGGCAATATAATTGTCTTAACCACAATATAAAAAGACTATTGGAAAAATAAAATGCATGTCCAAGTGTACCACCATATATGTTGTTGGAGCTTTTTATTTTTTTATTTTTTCCCCTCAAATTGCCTCGTCCCGGCCTTGGAAATGGAATGCCCGCACCTTAGTCAATGCAGAGAAAGTTTGTATATGTAAAAGAAAAATTCTTATTTATTCAAACTAATTTGTTTTGATATAAAAATATGAAATAAGTAAACAAAATAAAATCTAATGCTCCACCTTTTTGCTTTATTGGGGATGACCTTGGTACCTGACCCCATTTCTCTTCCCTGACGATATGGAACACCACAATCTTGGTGAGGGTTTCAATCACATTCCAGTTGCCATTACCCACTACGGAAACCCGGAAATATGTAGTCAAGTCCCTACGTCTTCGTGAAGCCTTGCTTAACACCGCCCGCAAGAGACGTCACTATGTACCTCAGCCTTGCCAATTGGGGAAATCACTGAGACAACCACTTCTTCCTGCTGCAGGGGCAAGGTTAGTGAAGAAAACTCAATGAAGAGATCCAAGCCATTTTAACCCCCATCTCATGTATGCTTCAACCCTTTAAAAAGTCTTAGATCTGATGCAGTGAAAAACAACAAATGGCAAGGAAGCATCGACTCTTCGGAAAACTTGTCGCATCATTCGACAGTGACACTCGCTTGACATGCCTTAGCCATGTGGCAACGTGTCAGCGGTGTCAGACACATGGTTAATGTGGTCAACGTGTCGGATACTCCTATACACTCAAAACTTAGTCAGGACACAATCAAGATTCGGCAATTGGCTTTGTTTTTTTTGCTTCTAGATGTGTTCAAAACATCACTTAATTTAATGGTTGTTGATCCATCTAAAGTGAATTGACACTTTCAATTAAGATTCACAATAAATAGGGTAAAGAACCACTAAAGCATATAGATAACCTATACTTCTTTCTTATCTCATTTGCTTGTTCTCTCCTCTACTTCTCTACTATATTTTTTGTCTACTTGTTTTTTTCTTATAGCAGAGTGTCATCTTCTTCGCCTTTGCACCTCTTATTCTCTACATTTTTCTACTTGCAACAAAGATGAAGACACTTTATTAGATTATTGTTTATATTTACAAGACTTATTAAAAAAAATAGTATGACGTGTCTTCGAGTCCTAGTTTTTAGAAAATTTCGTGGCTGACATGATACACGTGTCTGTGTCCATGCATCCTTAACAAACTGTGAACACAAATAGCAGGTGGCAGAGAGAGTGGGCGAGAGATTTGACTACGACATTGTCGAGAGTTTAAAAATGGTGGCCTGCAAATAACTGAACTTTTAGTGTCATCTAATCTCTCCCTAATGTGTATAATGGATGTAACACGCTCTACAGTAAAATGAATGTATGTGTCTGTCTGAATGTAGGCTGAAATTTTTTGAAGGATGAATTAAGGGCATTTCTAGAAATATAAATACCCTTAACATGTTTCTTATGAAATATAAATGCAATAGGTACATACCTGCTGTTCACGGATTGTTAGCATCTTAGGATTCAAATGTATATCCCAAGAACAAAAAAAAAGGTTGCAGTATCTTCATGTGTACCTTGACATCCTTGCAACCGTGTACAGCTTTGAATTCTCTTCATGTGTCTGTTAGCACTTGTTAAACTCAGAGGCTAATGTTTTGATTATTTAACGGCTTTCCATTTTGGCAGTGCTCTTGGGGTAGCAAACCCACTCCACCAGGAACGAGCTCAACCCCTCTTCCACCACCAGCTGCGGCCACCACCATTCCTATCAGCTACTGACCTCTTAGCTTATGAGAGGCAGCTGCAGATGAGCAGGCCGGGAGGAGCCCAAGCAATGATGCATTCTCAGGGTCAGCATCTGAAGCAGGGCGCCATGGGAATGGGTGCAGCTGGTGGAAGTCAGGCGATCTATGATGGTGGTTTTCCAGAGTGTTTCTGCTGCCCAGCAGCTCATGTATTATCAGTAATGTTTAGATAAGTCTTTTTATACCTTTGATTTTTAATCTTCCTATTATGGCAGTGTTGACCGTGAGTCCTGTGTCTTGAGGAGGTTGCTTTTTCTTGTCTCTTTGGTTTCATTTTTTCGGTTTTTCACTTTGAGCTACTCCTTTTTATGAAATTGTTGGCCCCTTACTGTGCCTGCAGTTGTATGGATATAGTGTGTAGCTTTTAATATTGTGTAGGGATGGGGACGATCAGGTGAACATGAAATACTATTATGAACAGTAATTATATGTTTTAGTGATTGTGGCATTTATGTTTTTTGTATCCAGAGCGGTCTTCGAGACTTGTACACGAGAATTTTACCATGCAAGTTGTAATATACATGAGAAAATGTTGGGGGGGGGCAACCCCCACTTTATGAAGCTTGGAGTTGAATGAAAAAAATACAAAGAACAACCTAACTTTTTGATTGTAGCAGTGATGCATTAATCAATTTGTGGTTGGGTAATGTTGGGAGATTGAATAATTGTGGTTCCCAATTCTGAGTTGTTTAATTTGGCAGAGATCATTAGGGAGGATGGGAAGTCATGATAACCATAAGATTACCGTGGTAATTTTCATTATAATCTCAACACTTGGATTCAAGGGATGTATTTTGATGGAGTAATGGATATTGCATGAGCTTTTTAACGGTACTTAGGTGTGCTGCTTAACCTCGACTGTTTCTGTTAAAAAAATGAGTGCCAAGCTAAAAAAGAAAATCCACAGGCAAACTTGTTGGATGTATGCTTTCAAATTGGGACCTCGGTATGATGATGTCAAAGTGAGAGTATGTTATTGCTGATGTTGGAACTTGGTGATGTGTAAAACGTAGTTCATTGCCAAAAAAATAATTCTCAATAGGGACAGTTATGTAATTGGACCTTAATTATATGTTCTAATGATGCATGGAGGTGAAAGTGGAATGAAAATTTGATAAGGTTGTTTTGAAAAAACAGGAACCGCTTGCCTTATTATTGCCCAAAGGTGGAAGGCGAAACTAATAGGGTGGCACTCAGCAAAGGTTACTTAGAAACACTAAATTATTTTGTGATTGTTTTTTAGCTCTAAAATGAGTGTTATAAATCTCTTCAGAATTAGCAAGAGATGGAGAGGTTGGATGGGTGTGTATCCGTGAAGGGTTTATTGCAGGTCATACAACTAGTCTAAGATGTAATTAGTCCAAAATTATAAGAATTTGGGGCCTTGGAACTTGGAAGGTGGGATCGCTGAGTCCAGATTAACAAGAATGCTCCTAGCTCTCATTATTCAGAAGGACATTGAGCATCATGCAGGGCACATGTAAACCACGTTGTTTATTTTTTGATTTTCTATTATTTAGATAATTGTGTTTCTCAAGTTAAAATTTTGAGGAATTGTACGGTTAGCACTAGATGTAACATGTTAAAATTTCAGACCGTTTTCACATGTACTTCTCAAGACACTGGTAAAAATGAAAAAAATCCCACCAACTTGCACATGAAACTTTCGTTAATCTCGTAGAGTTGAATTTTTGCCAATTTCTATGTTAAAGTTTTAGCTCATACCCACATGTGTTTACATATCAAAATGACAATATTTCACAGGCTTGCACAGTTGTGCTTTCCTTTAATTCGTTTAAGCTAGAATTTTGATGAAATGTGAGGATTAGCATCAATAATAATGTGTTAAAGTTTTAGCCCGTTTCGACATACGCTCCTCAAGATATGCATCAAAATGAATTGCAAGTGTGCGCTAGCTTGTTTAACCTAAAAATTTGCGAAAGTATGTTAATCAAATTAAAATTAACATGTTAAATTTTAGTTGGATTTGTCATGATACCGTCGAGAAACACATCACAATGTGACATAGTTACACACATAAACTACATTTTTTACTGCTAGGCTTTAGCTAGATTTTTAGATAGCAATATTAGGAATGTCATGACATGTTGCACATAAACTATGCATTCGAGCTGATATTAGGAAAGTTATGGCATTATTTGAGCTGATATTTTTAGGGAGTGCGTGGATTAACAATGTTAAAGAGTTTTAATTTCATTGGAAAAATTTGTCCTCTGGTAGCCAGTGGTTTGAACATAGATCTGGAATCTGTGCGACGACTATCATCTCTCTATTTGAAATTTTGTTAGGCTGCCTTATTTAGGTCTCTTTGTTT